>JACJUM010002525.1:16975432-17203192 GCA_020976665.1 Heortia vitessoides
CTGTCTATTAAAATCCCGCAACAAAATCCATTGAGTAGTTTTAAAGATCTGACCTGATACATAAATAAATTCATTCTCACAGCACCTGACTCCGATTTAGATGCTGATATCACTTGTGTTACGAATATCAGACAAAATCACAAATTTAATACTTAAATAAATAATCTGAACCCTGACACAAAACCAACAGATATTCAACATATAAATCTTTGTCCTGGCTGGGGATCGAACCTACAAGCCTTGGCGTGCAAGATAGGATCACTACTATCTGTGTGCCTCGAGTCTGGGATTCAATTGAACTGTTTTATCTTCTACTTTTAAGACTAGAGTTTGTTAAGTAAGAACTCCAATAACACCAGCCACTAAGTATTAATAAAACCTTTACCAATGGCCAACCCTTGGCTAACAAGATATAATCATTTCCATCTTTGCCGACGAATCTATCGCATTATGTTCGGTCTATCTATCTGTTCGTTTCTTACCCTTATACGGCAAACCTAAGAACCGATTTCGATGCAATTTGACATACACTCGAATCTTAAAGTAGGAGAACATAAGCTACTTTAGATATGATAAAATAAATTTTATAATGTAATTAACACATTATTGTACGTCTAGAATTCATGACTCTGAAGTTTCAGTCTTGCACCTTATATTCTCTTTTGGAATTCTCCTAATGGCCACTAAAACCGAACTCCATGCTTTAGGGCAGCCTCGAATGATTGCTGCTAGACAGCTTTTCACGATAGTGGAAGTTACGAAATTATCATCATTATTATAGCCACTAAAAATCTACTGATGAACATAGGCCTCCTGGAGTAAGGGGGAATTTTGCCCATATTTTGCATGCTAGGCAATCGTTATGGCAATCGCAGAGCGCAGTTTTCACAACAGGGTACTGCTGCCCATCCCCATCCTGTGCATTTGAGCAACACTATTTTGGATGGATATACCACCATCTGTCGGCTCTGGTACCTTATATTTTAATTCAATATTTTCTTATAACCAAGGAAAAATAAGGTCCATCACCAGATTTTTAAACTGAGAGACACTTCGAAGCAAGCCTTAAACGCTTTGCAGTATTTAGGCAGTGACGCAATAGAGGCAAAAACATCGGCTTGTCAGAAGTCAAAAGTTTTTCAAAGGTCAACACAAGTGAGTTGTCTTTGCAAATATTTGATCGAGCTTCGAGAGTTTGCTTAGTGCACCTGGAGGAGCGAAAAAGATTTTTGATTTTACAAGAGAATTTTAAATTCTAAGTGTACGTTCACATATTCACACACACATAACATCTCATACCTGACTTCTCCTTAGTTGCTTAATGAACTTCTGGGCATATATATTGATATATACATATAGAGTAACCGCGAACAAATACATATATTCATTTAATTTTCAATTCAATCAAATCGGGGCTCAATATAAGGACTCTACCAAATACGCCATAATCATTATCACCATATCAGGCATAGGCCTCCCCAAGTTTTCTCCAATAGAACCGGAGCGGCCTGTCGCAGCGTAATCTCGCAGTTTAGTCAGTTCGTCGGTCTACCTTGTGGGTGGACGCCTTACGCTGCGTTTGTCGGTAAGCGGTCTCCATTCCAGAACTTTACAACTCCATCCGCCATCGGTTTTTCCTACTAAGTGCCCTGCCCACTGCCATTTCAACTTGCTGATCTGCCCAGCTTTATCAGTAATGTTGGTTCTTTTACTGAAGCTCCTCATTTCTGATTTGATCACGCAAAGAGACTACGATCATTGCCCCACAAATTATCATCAGGCCTGGTAAATTTGACTTGTATGCAAGGACTCATAATTACAATAAGAGCGGATAGTTATAGCGTTTGGAGAAGTTGGACGCGCAAGAGTAAGACTCACAGTCTCAACACACGGAAAAATTTGCGACATGTAGAAAACTAACATATTTTGACACTAGGTGATTAATCTTTAAAGCAAAGTCGTCGACCTGATCTCAACAGACTAGGAATCCAGTTGAAACCGGTAGACTACATGGTCTATAACAATTTTATCAAAATCTGTATAAGAAAGTTACTTGCATTTATTTCTGCGGAACTGGTGAGAAGTGTGAAGGAAGCAGTAAAGTTACTTGACCAAGTGACAGAATATCCTTTGGTGAAAAGATGGGAGAAGGGTTGATATAAGCTTCTGTAACGCTTATCATATCAGTAGCTTTGCACCCCCATTTTGCAGTAAAATGGGGGTGCAAAGCAAATTAAAGGGAGGGATGTCGTGCAAATTTATTTATTTTATTTTAATATTTGGGATTGCCATGTTCTTTACTAGACAAAATTACGTCGTCCCAGAATTAAACTAACTAGATTATGTTTATTATTATAGGATATCGATATTTGGATAATGACTCCTGAATGTTTTCAAATAGCAAAGTCCAATCGGAAAATAATGATAATAAGTGGAATACAATTGTGCAACTTTTTGGTATTCAGTAATTTTCAAAGAAATATTTCAACACAACTTTAAGCTAATCATTAATGTAGAGCGATAATAAACATATATCTGTCCCGCTCCATCGTTGTCTCGCGCCAATTCCGGCGTGACGTCACCGTTCTGCGCGCGCGCAAGTGTGACTTTGCTATGAGCGGCTCTTCACCCCGCGATCTCCATTACGGTGTAATTTGGCTTAGGACAAAACAAATGATTACCATGTTTTTATGTCATTACATGAATTGTTGGTGGGCTCAAATTACAGTGGGTGCGCACGCAACACGTGGTCAGCACGAGTTAGTTGTGTTAGGTCATTTGTTTTCCATCCATTGCACACATTGTAATCTTCACAAATGAGTATGAATTCACAAATCCAGTCTTAGTTTTAGAATCCGGCAGAATGGTTTTAGGCCAAATTTTCATATGTTTAATGTTTCTTATGATTTTTTAGAGTCATCAGGGTCATGAATATCTATAAAAAAAGCTGACTGACTGACGGACGTCTGAACACAGGGCCTACATTATAAGGGTCAAAAACTTATAATTTTGCATAGGAATTCCTTTTATAACGGCAGAGATCACTCAGAAGGGTTCTTGCAAATTAACTTCCTAAGGGCTAAAACGATGCAATGCAAACTTAATTTTGAAAATTTGCCTTTTTTGAAGTAATTCAAATGAAATTCAGTACGAAGGTTATTCATCGAAAGTCCTGAAACACGTGTACATTATTTTTTTAATAAAAATCATCCCTTTAATTTGAATTGCACCCCCATGCTGCAAAATGGGTATAGTAATTATGGGCAAAGTTCCCCCTTTCTTGGGGTGGCTTATATCAGCAGTGGACTTCCATTTGCTATAATGATGATGTTTGTTCTGTGTCTGGGTGTTAAATGTATGTATTTAAGTAGTATATTTGTGATTCCTTTGTTGTTTAACATCCGTAACACAAGTGCTTTAAGCGACTTATAAATTACATATATGATATGTTGTGGGAATTTATTCAATATGTATAGGCATTTTCTAGAACTGTTTCAGAATTAGTTTACTATCCAAATGCAACTAAAGTTACTTTATTATTTTAATGTCATGTTAAGTCGCTGAACCTGAGACCGAGTTCAGACATCATTCTTGTTTTATAAGTCCTTGTTTATCTGGTAAACAGTGAGCAAACAAGTCACTGTGGAGCCAAGACAATTAGCATTAGGTGGACCTAACCTATGCCAACATGGTGTGGGTGCGCTAGAGTGGCCGTGACTGCCTCCGCGGTCACTGACTCACTAACTGACTGAATAGTCGGTCACTCGTGCAGACACGTGGCCCCTAACGTGCTGGAGACGCTCATACTTTAAAGTAGGTTCAAGGAGATTTGACTTGGCAAATTCAACAACATAATTATCATTATACCAACTATTAGTAGCTTGCCCATAATTTCTACAACGTTAACCGTTTTGACAATCGTAGAACACAGCTTTTGCGACAGGGATGCTGCTGCCCATCGCTGCCCTGTGCATTTGAGCTCTGCCACTGCTTTGGATGGATATACCGCCACCTGTGGGTTCTGGTGCCTTAGTCGCCTCTTACGACTTCTTGTCCCACGGGAGGTACTATTCCTCTATGCCGGTACCTCACGGCAATAAAATAATAGTTATATGTAATATACTATCGGATCTGTTAGACGTTGTCCCGATAAATAACCTAGATACCGACTGCAGCGCCATCTGCCTTACTCGTCTGTGAATTAACATCGTCTCTTCTACGGCCAAATATCTTTACTCGCATTGCTTTATTCCGGTCTGAAGGGTGAGAAAGGCAGTGAATTTAATGGGAAATGTGGCATCCTCATAAATATTCTGAAGTCACAAGGTTGGGAACGCGTTAGTGATATCCATATTATATTACTAAAGGCTGTGTGATTGTTTATCGACTGGTCCAATTAAATCATTTTAAACTTAATGCAAAAGCAGTTAAGGTATATATTTTACGATTACTTTAATAATTATATATTTTTAAATTAGATAATTTGCAATGAAAAATAGTGAAAAAAACTAACAATAATTGCTTAAATGTATAAAAACAGATGGCGGTATATAAATCCAAAATATTGCTGATCAAATGCACAAGGCGGGGATGGGCAACAACATGCCAGTCGCGAAAGCTGTGGAAATGGCAGGGATTGCCAACACTCTTGCCCAGCGCAGCATTATGGGCAACTAGAAATCCTATTACTTGTGGAGGCTAATATCCAGCAATGCACTTTCAATGGCTGGTATGATGTTAAAATCTAAGATCATGTTTGCCGCATCAATTTTGTTGTTGTCGAGTAATTAGCTGAAAGATTTACAAAAGAGTCGAACATTAGTAAACACAATAGTTAAACGATTCTGCGGTATACCTAATAACTTATCTCATAGAACACTCCGTATGACCTTCAAACGTGCACCAAATTTAAATCCAAAACAAAGTCTAGAAGTCTTATAATCGCAAAAAGTGTTCACGCATGACTTACTAGGAGTCAATGACCTTAGACTACGTCTAGATTCTGTTGCATATACCCGCCCTGTGCATTTGAGCTACACTGTTTTGGATTGATAAACTGCCATCTGTCGGGTCTAGTACCTTTGTCGCCACCACTGCCACCTGGTATAGGAGGAGGTGCCATTTGACTCTGTCGGTAATTCATACAAATAATTGGTATATTGAGTGTATTTGCTATTACTCACATGTTCACTGAATGGTATTTCGTTATGACTTAAATATACTATGTCACATTACCCAGTAATTTCACTGCCTCTTCCGCGCTTTAAACCGGCACACAACATTACAAATTGCCGCTTGGCAGTAGAAATGCGGGTACTTATGCATACGACCTTCGTATTAGGTCTATCTATATGTAAAAGTTAGAAACTTCTTTTTCTAGAAAGAATATGGTCACTGGATTAAACTAGCGATATGTTCAGGCGTAATGGTTCAGGTATTTTTCAGCAAAATATTTGTAACAATTAAATAAAATGCAATTAAATCGCATGCAGTTTTATTTAGAATTCGTATTCAAGTCAATGGTAATCCATGCAAAGTTAATGAGGACGCGTAGGTTTGAAAATCACAGGCCGCGCGGTTAGCACATCGATCAGGACGATCAGGACGATCGGACAACGTACGTTGTTCCATTAATATTTTAATTTACTATAGATTAAAAACTGTACAACATACTTTACAACTATAATAATAAAAATAATATACTCTTTATTTTAAACCAATAAAAACAACAAGAACATCACAAAATCATGGAGTAGTACATGAGACGGTCTTATTGCTAAATGCAATATTTTACAGGCAACCTTTGGATATAGATATTGTTGAAGCTGGTGGAAGTTTGAGGTATACACCTCACCTTCTATCACTAACACAAATTAAAAATCAACACTATATATTATATATATAAAGGATTTAAGGACACAAAATTTCATTGAAAATTAATATATACAAATGAGGGAAAGAAATTTATTTAGTTCAGGAATCCTTGCGTCAAAATCCTTGCCTCTCTCATCCTTCAAACTGGAACACAGCATTGCGAATGCTATTTGGCGGTAGTAATATGTGAGAGTGAGGTACAAATGCCGATGACATTTGTATGAAGTCTACCTCACGTCCTGATGATGAAGGCTCTTTTCACGTTCAGTTATGTACTATTTACAAGGTTCAACGACCTCTGACTATAGTATTAAAATCATTTAATGGTTCTGCTATCATCGCGGTCTTCGGTGACCAAGTCATTCGAATCGATCATTTGATGACGTCATCGCGCGTCAACGGACGCTAGATCAAGGTCGCGCAGGTTAGCATAGACACAGCTAGGTTTTATTTTTAGTTCTCATTGTCGAACCTAGGTTAAACGATACGGTGTTGTAGGTACATATACTCGTATTTTTTTGTGGTTTACGATTCTGGGCTATTGTGACGTAAATAAATTTTCTATGAAGTCATATAAAATACTATATAATATCCTTAAATAGTATTTTTTATATTTTGTAAGAAATATTCCACCGCTTTTTCCATTCTAGCAGCGCTGATGGTAGTAATAATATCTTGTGCGCCGAAGGTCGAGGGTTTGACCCCCACCAAGGACAAAGATTTTTATGATAATTTTTTGTTATTTTTCTGTGTCTGGGTGTTAAATTTGTACTAAAGTGATTAATATATAAATGAATTCATTTTTCCGTTAATATCCGTA
Organism: Heortia vitessoides; assembly: GCA_020976665.1. Taxonomy (NCBI): domain Eukaryota; kingdom Metazoa; phylum Arthropoda; class Insecta; order Lepidoptera; family Crambidae; genus Heortia; species Heortia vitessoides. Next base: position 16,982,127 of record JACJUM010002525.1, read on the forward strand.
ACATGCGTGCTTTAAATTACTGATCTCTGCGCCAATGAGGGTAGCGTAATTTTATTATTATTATTTTAAATGCAATTCCATCTTCTCTATTATTATCAATTACACATCAACAATATTATGTAAAAAGTACATCGTGATAAATACATACTTTAGTTTAAAAAATTTTTTTTTTTTTAATTTTTCAGAAAGTATATGAATACTCTTTTTGTCACTTCCTGTGGGAACTTTTCTGGGATCAAGAGTGTCCTGTGTTCCCTGGAGCTCAAACTGTTATCAAATATTTTCAATTTTTATCGAAGATTGATTTTTTGAAAAAGCATTATTATGTTTCTAACTCTTAAAGTTTAGGCCGTGCGTTGGTATGTCAGTCAATCAGTCATTTGGTATTTGCTCGATTTAAATAGTATGCGAAATTAACTATTGATTTAATTTGTTAACCTTTGACTATATGAAACAATTGTTATTGAATATTAATAATATTATATAATTAAATATTTATAACGAATGGAAAAATAACTGTTAAAGTTTTTACTTAACACGCTGATTAAAAAATACTAGATTTCTTTGAAATCTTTTATGCAGTGTGATGAAATGTCAATGGATAAATGGCTATGCGACGTATTTTTCATGCCATCTAGATTAACTACTATCGATTAATTCATTACATTTTATTTTTATTGTTAGAGCAGATTAAAAAACAACCATACAGTCCGCGTGCGTACGAATTACCGCGGCCTACTGACGCTCTTTTGCCATTTGCCAAACTTGTGACTTTAAATAATTATGTCACATTACCCAGTAGTTTTTGATCTTTGATAACCATCACCATATCAGCCGTTGGATATCCATTGTAGGATATAGACCCCTCCAAGAGGTACTCTAGAATACGATATCGATACAAGTTAGTCTCTCAAGTAGTCTTAAAAAACGGTACAAAGACTGTAATCACCCACATTCAGCTATTTATACCGCCAAAGAGCGGTACTCGTATTACTGCGTACCGATGTGAAAGGAGAGGGAGGCAGTGGAATTACTGGGTAATGTGATGTTATATCCTCAGGTCAGTTAGGGACGCGCTATATCATTGTGATAGTACGAGTATTTTAACATAGGTCATCTTTTTTTGCCAATTTCACTACATAGTATATAGTAAATATATCATCATAGTAGTCGTAAAACGTCCAATGCTGGACATAGGCCTCCCCAAGAAAGGGGGAATTTGCCCGTTATTGCCGCGCAGGGCAAGCGTGATGTCAATCGTAGAGCGTAACTAATAATTACAAACATCATAGACAATGATCCAATACGCTGTACTTATTATTATTGAAGGGCCCGATAGCGCAGATGGTATCTTGTGCGCGAAGGTCGTTGGTTCGATCCTCACCCGTGACAAGATCATATTTGTGTCTATTCTGTGGCTGGGTGTTAATATATATTTAAGTATTACATTTGTGATTCCTCTGTTGTCTGATGTCCGTGACACAAGTGCATTAAGCCACTTATTCCGAAGTCAGATCAATCAGACCAGAAGTATGAGAAGTCGTGTAAATTTATTTATTATTCGCATACATTCATTTATCGTCATCATTACAGCCATTAGAAGTTCACTGCTGGACATAGACCTCCCTATAAAGGGGGAATTTTACCGATAACACATAAATTTCGACAATTCATTTTTATTAATATTGACATGTTCCTTTAAATTTATCCGCAGTAATGTCGAACCCGTGCGGATTCAGGAGTAAAACCTTTACGATCTAACATATTCATTTCGCACGTGCATTATAATGTTTAACTATCTAGGTGATGTCATTTGGAATGAGTAATGTGGCAACGACCTCATCGTGTCCAAGGTTAGGTTAGGTTAGTGTTTGTCTGAATTCATGACTGGATTCTAGATTTTACTTGCAGTCTATACGGTTATTTATTTGATTTTTTAATTTTAATTAGACCAGGTCAACAAACAAGCATAAGGTGTGTCACAAAGGCAAACATCACAAAAACACTCGTGATATCACAAGGATATCACAAGCGCGTCCAATTGTGACTTGAAGATGACGTCACATCACCCAGTAATTTTACTACCTCTCATCCTGCAAACTATAACATAGAAATACGAATACAGCTATTTGGAAAAGTAAGCCAAATGGTAGAATTAGGAGAGAGAGATGTATGAATGCAGACGACCTTGGCATGAGGCCTACCTCATGTAAATAATTTATACAATATTATTTAAATAGAATCAGTTTATTAGTGAGGTCTTAAACACATACTAGACACACAGACCTATTGACTCACTATTGCTCATTTAGTATAATCTAGATTTTACACTGCAACTTGGTTCGACAGGCATCACTAATTTTTGATGAGGTAAAAAATTAAATAATTTTAATTAATATTTAAATATACGTTTAAACTTTACCCAAAATAATAATAATAAGTTATTTATTTCTCCTCATATAGTTCTTCAATCTTCATTACACCTTTATTCAATGAATTTCAATAAAAAATATTACATGACATCTTATATGTTAACCTGACTCTGATATAAGTCGCTTAAATCACTTTTGTTACGGATATTATACAACAGATGAATTATATAATATACTTAGTCACGTATCAATAACACCGAGATATAGAAAAAACACAAATATTATATAAGTGAGTATTTTAATGACAAATTCATTTAAAACCATAATTGTGTACGAATTACAATGATTGATTTATATACGAATTATAAAAACAGAAAAACACAGTTTATTGGCAGCTAATTATTCTTTCGTGCCAGTCGCTGTTGATATATCTGGTGAATGGAATAAAGAAGGAAACTGCTTTATTAAAGAATTAGGAAGGCGTTTGGTAGACCGCGGTTTGGATTACAGCTCCGGGCCTTTTCGGATGCAGAGGATCTCGCTTGCTGTGCAGCGTGGAAATGCTGCAAGCATTCTGAGGACCTTTGGGTCGTATATGCCTCTTTTATCAAAAGCGTAAATTATATTTCTACTTAAAATAAGGAATAATATGTATTAATAATAATAATAATAAATTCCCACAACATCTCATACATTGACCTGACTCCGAGGTAAGTCGCTTAAAGCACTTGTGTTACGAATGCCAGACAACAGAGGAATCACAAATATACTACTTAAATACATATATTTTACACCTATACACAGAGCAAACACAAATATCATCATATAAAAATTTGCTCTGGGTGGGAATCGAACCCACGACCCCTGGTGCACAAGACAGGATCACTACCATCTGCGCCATCGGGCCCGGCCCGTCATTAATTATAAAGTTACCATTTTAATAAGTACTAATACTATTGTAATAAAATAAACAATTGATATTTTTACCACATATAGTCACATCGCTACGTGCTACGATTGCCAACACACTTGTCCACCACGGCAAAGAAAGGCCTAAGTTTAACAATAGACTTCTAATGGTTGTTATGATGATATTTTAGTAAAAAGAATTAAATGAAATCTGCGCTGGTAAGAATTTGCGACCCTCGCGAATCAACCGCCATTCTTAACCGGCGCGCCAAACGCGTCTACAAATTCGTGACGTCACAACGTAAGCGGGGCCTCAAGGCCACTACGCATAGTCAATGGTTAGGTCAGGAATCTAGACCGAACACTCGTCTACCTGATTTCAAACCAGTATAGTACCTGTTATACTGACGAAGGCAAACTAAATGCTTTCTTAGTGCAAAAGGGATAAGGCTTGTTTTATAATCGTCATGAATCGATCGTGTTTTGTCTATTTATCACGCACACAAAGACACGTGTAATGTGACTACACGCACGAACGTGAGTGCATTCTTTGTACGACAATATAGTTCTTAGATTTGATAACTGTACTAATTTTACGAAGGAGTATTTATAAATAGCTAAACCGGCAGACGTCCTTTATTTACTACATGCATATGTTTATTACATAAACAATGTTGCGGCTATAAATTAAAATATAAAGTACTCTATTGTAAGCATACATACACGCATACATCACGCCTGTGTCCCATCGGGGTAGGCAGAGACTATGGATCTCCACTTGTTACTATCTTGGCATACCTCTCTTGCTTCCCTCACTCGCATAGTCCTTTTATACGCGTTCACTTATTCTTGGTACTTCTGAGACGGCCCTTTTTAATACCTCTTCTACCTGGTTAAGATATGTTTCTCTCTATTCACTTCCGCTCTATATATTTGTGCAGTCATTCTACTTTTATCAATCTTTTCTACATGTTCGAACCATCTCAACATTATTTTCTTTATTGCTGTCACAACATCATCTTTTACTCAACATCGATCTCTTATCACACTATTATTTTATCTATCTCTCAAACTCACACCATAATGTGCACTCATTTCAACAGCATTTATTCTACTTATTTATTTATTATTAAGCAGCATTTATTTATTTTTCTTACAGTAAGCAAACATTTATTAATATAGGATCTGAAGTTAAAAATCTTATCCCGAACAAACACCGTAACATGTGACTTTTATATATAACTAAATGACCAGACAGGCCTTGTTCTATCTCAACTATATACATATGGTTCATTATATCAGCCATTGGAAGTTAACTGCTGGACATAGGCTTCCCGGAGAAATGGGGAATTTTGCCCATAATAAAGGTGATGCTGCTGGCCATCCATGCCCTGTGTATATGAGCTACATTATTCCGGATGGATATACCGCCACCTGTCGATTCTGGTACCTTAGTCATCTCTCACGACACCTTTTACAAGGAGAGGTCTACTCTGCAGGTAGGGTATCATGCAAAAATGTTACGACTGTAAATTGAGATATAAACTATCCTATCTCTCTAGTTGGTTTAAACTGTCCACAGTATGCAAAAATTTATTTAGAATTAGTAGTTTAAAAGTTAATTTCAGACAAACACACATAATAATTATTTATAAAATAAATCTAACATTTACGCTTTCACTACTCCTAATATATTTTTCTTTAAAATATAATGTCATATGAATGTTTGTACAGTGTGGGAATCGAAGCCACGGCCTTTGTAGTATAGGAAAGAGGCACTACCGAATCTACTGAATACGCTATCACTCGTCTACCTATATAAATTCAAAATTCAGAATGCCTGATACAGTCATGGATATTTTAGTGGAGTCAATATCCACTGACGCGTAGTATCCGCAAATAGCTTGTTGATTCTTCTATGTGCCGATCAGTGTAACACGTCACGCGGTCAACGCCCCGCCGAGGCCGAGGTGGCCTAGGTCAGGGGAGCGCTGCTCTATGTTAAATCTTTATATTAGACTTGATAAACAATTGACAAGCTCATCCAACGATCGTCGAAGTTAAGGAAGTTTCGCAACGTCTGGTGTTCGGATGGGTGAGCATTCTTTACTAAATACATAATATATATATTATTAGACCTGGTTGGCCAAAAAGCATATATTCCACCTCGTCATCACAAAGATATCACTAGCTCATTGTCAACCTAGTGACTTAAAAATATTTAGTCATATTGCCTCTTTCACACTTCAAACCGGAACAGTGCTATTTAGCGGTAGGAGTATGTAAGACTGCGTTACCAATGCAGACAACATTTGTATGATGTGTTACCTCATGTCAAATTCAATTATAACTGATATTGATTTTGATTATGCTGAGCTTATGAAAGCCTAATCCTTTGTCTTTCCTAAATGCCATTCTTAGCTATTCTTCAAAAGAAAAAAAATGCAACTTGCCAAGTACTAAAAATACAGCCTAGCGCTGAATATGGACCTTCCAATTAATTGCCCAATAAACTTGTGTATCCGGGTCCCGATGCTGCCTTGTTCATATTCTTTACAACAGTTGCAAGACCATCACTGTATAAGCCTCTCAAATTGACATACAATCAATTCGAGAATTTTCCCTATAATTTCCACGCTGGGAAAGCGTGGTTGCAATATTCCATTGCAATTGAACTATGCCAGTTAGGATGGATATACCGCCATCTGTCGATTCTAGTACCTCAGTCACCTCACAGCACCTGTTGCAGGGGGAGGTACTATTTTGGTCCACCGATACCCCACTGCTCGTGAATAAAACCCTTGTTATAATAACTATCATTATAAACGTCAAAGTGTGGATGTGTGAATGAGTACATGTGTGGATGCATGCTTGTTACTCTTTCACGCCGGAACGGCTCAACAGATTTGGATGAAACTTTCCTCCTGGATTATTGATAGTCTGGAGTAACATATAGGCTACTTTTTATTCCAAGAATATGTAGCCGTAGGATACGTTTGGTTTTTAACAGAAATCATTTAACTTCATCAGCTACGATCTAGTCGCTTGAAAATAAGAAATGTGAAATAATTATAGCCTCCGGGCTGATCGCAGACAAAGAAAAATACATATTTTTTATTATTTTTAATATATATCCTTACTAATCATATTATAAGTCCGAAAGTATGTTTCTTTATATATTCTCTTGCTGCAATAACTACTTTTCATTCAAAATAAAAGTTGTAAGGGGGGATGGAAAGTTGCATGGAAGTATCGCTATGGTTGGAGCTAGAAGCTTGAAACATATTATTTAGGCTATTGATTTGTATATATAAAAAAAATATAACGTTCAAAGTTTATATAAGTTAAATTATAAGGGTTTGGTGCCAAAAAAAACTACTGCACTCGGACGCATCTAGTTCTCTATAAAATCTGCACGCATTTTTGCACACTCCAGGTCCAGGGAACTTCATAGAGTTCCATATGAACGATTGATCCTCATGGAGGCGACATAAAGTAATACTTGCAGGCAAAGTCACGAGCGGAAAGCTAGTAGGTATCAAAATATTTTGCAAAATTTTCAGGTTTTTGTAAACACGTTAAACCCTGAGAAGCCTGTCAGCGATTCCGTTTCAAAAACACTAAAAAAAACCAAACAAAGCATCGTGATATTCGCAAATCAACTACTTGTTGATTCTAAACGAGCAACCATCAATTACGAGCCGTGACGAGGTCGACGCCCCGTCAAGGCCAACTCGCTAGATTTGTGACCTAGGTCATGGTAAATCTAGGTTATACAAAATGTGTTAGTTATATCGTTGATTCCATTAAGCGGGTTCCATTTTTTCTATTGAATCTTGTTTTTGGTTAGATTTTGGATGATACTTTTGTTATTTCTGACTTAATATTTTTAAGATTAATGAAATTTCTTCTTATAATGTAACCTAGCGACGCCGCCGTAATCGTACCTCTCTCTGTATTAGGGACGACTAAGGTACCAAAACTAACAGATGGCGGTATATCCATCCGAAACTGACAGATGGCGGTATATCCACCTGAATCCGACAGATGGCAGTATATCCATCCAAATCAGCGCAGCGGTATGGATGGGCAGCAGCATTCATAACTACCACGCCTGCCCAGCGCGGCAATTATGAGCAAAAATCTCCTTATTTTGGGTAGGCCTGCGTCCAACAGTAGACTTTCTATGGCTGATATTATGAAACTAGCAGCTCGCTCCGGCTTCGCGAGGTTCCAATGATGATGATAAACGGGTATTGAGGATTATCCCCAAAAGAGCCATATACATTTTTGTAAATTTTTTAAGCTTGACAATATAATTCAAACGATTTCGTCAGATTCAGCCAACGTTTGCAATAAAATCACAAAAGTGTTTATTTGCGACTTCACACTGAAAACTTTTTAAATTATCAGTGTTTCTCTACTATATTATGCATGTATTATACATATAAACGTTTCTCTTGAATCATTCTATCTAATAAAAGAATCGCAAATCTGTAGCATAGTTTTAAAGATCTAAGCGTACATAGGGACAGACAGACAGGAGCGAAGTAACTGTTTTGTGCTAGGTAGTGTTTCTTAATTACGCAATAGATGTATCGGTTGCATTTTTGTAATATAAGAAATATATAATTACTCTTCTTTATTAGACCAGGTCGACAAACAAGCATACAGTCCGCATGATAGTAAGCGTCACTGCAGCCTATAGACGCTCGTAATATCGCAAGGATATCATTAGAGCGTTGCTAATTTTGTAACTTGAAGATATTATGTAACATTACCCAGTAATTCCACTGCCTTTCTAACCCTTCAAACCTATTTGGCAGTAGAAATTGGGGAGAGTATGGGCTACCCATCCCCGCCCAGCGCGGAAATTAAAGGCGTGAATCCCCAATAATTAGAATCAGTTGAGGAGGAGGTAACAAAAGTGCTTTAAGGTACTTATCCCGGAGATAGGACAATAAAATCTTGACTAAAATCCAACAAAATCTCGATAAGCACTTAGATCTAAGACTAAGTTAATACCTAATCTAATGACCACTGTACGAAACCATTGTAATATAAAATACAAGCCTATAGTCTACGTTTCAAGGTCTAACAAATGTAAATTGCTATCAATTCTCCGTCGCGGCTCGGTCAACGCACCACCAAGGTTAGGTTTCGCTAGATCTGACCTAGGTCACGGATAAACACCGAGCCAGGTCTCCGGCACATTTCTTGAATGGCGGCGTATTTTTGTCGTAGAGCGCGGCATGTTGTGCGAGCTAAGTAAATTATTTTCTTGGAATTTTTCTATCACGAGTTTGGGTGATTCATTATCATTTATTTTTAGAAGCATTTATATTTGAGCCAGAAATTATTAAGAATATGTATTACAATATTTTCAGAATTGTTGGGGCGTTACAGGCGGAGTAGAATAATTCTACTATCTGTACCAGGTGTCGTGAACGGCGACTAAGTTACCGGAACCGACAGATGGCGGTATATCCATTCATAACAGTGTAGCTGAAATATACAGGGTAAGGATGGGCAGCAGCATCCCCGTTACGAGAGCTGCGCTCTACAATTGCCAACACACTTGCCCATCGTGGCAATTATGTGCAATAACCCCTTTTTTTGGGGCGGCCTATGTCCAGCAGTGGACTTTCAATGGCTGGTATGATGATGATGAGAAATAGCACATCATCATCACCAGTCCAGCCATTGCAATCCACACAATCGTAGAGAGTAGCTTTTGCGATGGGAATGCCATTTGGCCATCCCCGCCCTGTGCATTTGAGCTGCATTGTCTCGGATGGATTTACCATCTGTCGGTTCTGTGATTAGTCGCCTTTGGTACTATTTTACTCTACCGGTACGTCATGACAAATATATCTATTCTATCCCTCTATTCCTAGGCTATTCCTTTGTATAATTGCATGCCACCAGCATTATTTCTGTGTATAATTGCATGCAACCGATTAAAACTGGCAATTCTAATTAGATTTATAAAGGCTTATAATACGAGAATTGGAAATAGTGGAAAAGCAATCTAATCAACCAGTGAGTTAAAGATCAAATCAAATTGATTATAATTATTTTTAAACAATCATGAAATGAATACGATCGACTAAACTTTTGTATTACTAGCTTCGACGCCTTTTTCGTCCTAGTAGTTTCGAGCGTCATATTTTTTAAAATCTAATTTGGTAAATAAGTGTATGGTCATTTCGTATACATACACGTATATACATATATATACAGTTTTGCTACAGTGTTTGTAGATAGTTACTACATCCTTTACATGCAGGCCTGGGTTCTGCGACCGGTTCGTTTTCGGGAGTGAGTGAACCTTGGGAATGTGTGTATGGACGTCGCACTCACTCACTCGCATGCATGACTGTGTGTGTGTGTGTGTGTGTGTGTGTGACACTCACGCGCATTTTTTAGTTGCAGCTATTGGGTTTGTTACTGTTTCTGTATGCGTGTATGAGGTAGGTGTTTTTGTAGCTGTCTAACTGATGGAGTAATTATATATAGTTATATATAAATTTATATAGCTGAATATAAGGCAGAGAATTTAATTTCTATTTGCTTGCATCGTCAGAATTGTATATTGATATATCTAGTTTGAAAGTTCTTTTGAAATAATTACGGGGCAATGTTATGTATTTATTAGTCAACTAGCAGCATTATTTTAATCTGACTAGCTTATTGCCCGTGGCTCTATCTGCGTGGAATTCACTCTATGGCTAGTTTCGCGGGAACTCATACCAACCACATCCAAAATGTATTTTACTAAAATCGGTTAAATGAAACAGAAAATCTAATAAACTTTTTCTGTAACAAGATTTTTTTTTAGAGATTTGAGTCTCTAATAAATAAATTTACACAATATTTCATTTATTCACCTAGAAATAAGTCGCTAAAAGCACTTGTGTTAAATACATCAGACTACAGAGGCATCACAAATATAATACTTAGGTACATATATACAACACCTACAAATGTCATCATATAAATATTAGTTTTGGATGGGGATCGAACCTACGACCTTTGGCGCACAAGGCTCGGGTAGATACCATCTGCACCACCTCGGGCCCGGTGGTGCAGATGGTGGTGAGGATCACACACCACTAGGCCCGAGCGTAAGAGTCTTTTAATTGAAAGTTTACAATATTTTCAACTTTACACTAGCCAAGACATATTCAAAAGCCTGTAACTTACAAACAATAGCCAGCCCGCGTTTCGTCTTTAACATGAATACGCAAATGATAATTAGTTCTCCAAAAACTAAACCAACCTACTAAGTAAGTCAACCAACCAAGACAACCAAAAAATTTCCGAATTTTAAAAAATATGTGCCCTAAAATTGGCACCTATCAAACGAAATTCTCCATGACAATAAATAACGAATCTACAAACATGACCAGCCTCAAGGCCACAGATATCCCCCCTATGGCTCCTCTACGGCACTGATCTAGGGCCACGTCCTTTGTCTAAGGTCGATCGGCCGTCAACCCGCTATCGACTAATGCGCAAGCGCATGTCGCTACTGCGCGTGTGTGCGCGTATGTTTGTGTGTGAATCTATGGAGTATCGGCAGGCGGGAGACGAAATATAGATTAAATAGTAAACATTAGACATAATGATTTATTTTTTAAACTAGGTTGATAAACAAGCATATAATCCATGTGTTAAGAAGTGTCATTGTTGCCCATAGACAATATCACAAGGATATCACTAGTGTATTACTTACCTTGTAACCTGTTTACCCAGTGTTTCGGTTCCTAACCCAGGGGTGATTACCCCCGCGAGGGTAAAACTTGAAGTTAACTTGAGTTAAAATGTATTTTTTGTAAAAATGCCAATATTTAACAATAAAAATATTTTGTGCAAGTTCATCATTGGGACAAGAGGTAAAATCAGTGACCCTAGGTTAGGTCATAAGTTAAACGAGCCAAAATAGTTTAAAAACCACTGCTATAGCTGCTTGTAATATCACAAGGATATCACTGGAGCGTGGCCAATCTTGAGACTTGAAGATATTATGTCACAGCACCCAGTACTCCACTGATTCTCTTACCCTTCAAACCGGAATACAGCAATGCGAACACTACTCGGCGGTTTTGGGTGTACTTACCCAAGGAGTTGTGCTCATACTACTGCGTTGATCAGACGTGGTAGCAATTGCAGAATTTTTGTGACGGGAATGCTGCCGCCCATCCCCACCCTGTTCCATTTGAGCTATACAGTATGTATTAGTATACTGATATCTGTTGGTACCTCACTGGTACCTCAAGTACTGTCCTATTCCGCAGTAGTTCAATTTGTTTTCACAACAAAATACTCGCTTCTTTTTATTAACTTTTTGAAATCACAATGGCTTGATACCACCAGATGAAACAACGAATATATACTATATACTATATTCGTTGTTTCATCCAATAATTCGTATTAAAATTTAAATGGTGTCCTTGAATTAGCCGCCAATGTATTCCTAGGTCATAGAACTCTCAAAAATGTTGTAAAACCACATTCGGTTTGTATCGAAAACAAACGATGCGTCACGCAGTGTTTTCGTTCCGGATTGGTGCAAAAAAAGCTTTACATCTAATGTATTGGTTGTGATCATGGTTCGAAATAAACAATATGAACTTCACCATAGAGTCCGTTTGGGATACCACAAACAATCTACCCACCACTTTTAGCTGACGTAGTTTATAGCCGTTTCAGTCGACATGAGAACGAGCTAACAAGTTAACTTATGGTTAGTGATCCGTGTGGTGGTGAACAAGCAGAACAGAATATAACCAGGTGTCGTAACACTAAGGAACTGACTGACAGTAGGGCGGGTATGGGCAGCAACGTTCCCGTTTCTAAGCTACGGTCTCCGATTGCTACCACGCTTCTCAGTATGGCAATTATACGCAAGTTCTCCTTTTTAACTAATGTCTAGCAGTGGGCGTTTTATAGCTACTATGTTAAGTGATCATAGACTTCAGTAACACCAAAAGAATTGCCCTCCAAAAAAATAATGAGGTCTGCTCTTAAAGGTCTTTAGGAATACCACAGCAACGAGTCTGTTCTATAGATCATTAATCCGAGGAATAAAATTGCGCTGAAATCGCACATTGGTTGACGTTTATCCATCGAGGTGGTGGGGATGGTATGACTTGGTATCTGACGACTCTTCACGGACGTATATTCACGTTCAAAGAAAAATATAGACAGTCTGAATTAATAAACGACTATTGACTATTGATACTATGATATTTTATTAATAAGATAAAAGAAAAAGATTTTTTTTTGCCTGTTTCAGAATAAATTTAATTAAATTTATTCTGAAACCACAGGCAATAAAATCCTTATCTTATCAGCCGTTATAAGTCCACTGTTAGACCTCCTTCTCGAAGGCCTCCCCAAGAAAGAAGGAAGTTTTCACACAATTGCCGCGCTGGGCAAGCATCCTCCTTCTCGAAGGCCAAAAAAGAAGGAAGTTTTCACACAATTGCCGCGCTGGGCAAACATGTTGGCAAACGTAAAGCGTAGCTCTCGCGACAAGGATGCTGCTGCCCATCCCTGTGCATATGAGCTACATAGTTTCGGATGGATATACCGCCATCTGTCGGTTCCGGTAGCTTAATCGCCTCTTACGACACCTGGGACAAGATGAGGTACTATTCTACTCGCCGGTACTTTACGGCAATCAAATAAACTAAAAAGGAAATCAAACCAAAAAAGGCGTCTCATCATATGCTCTACTCATAGAGGGATAATTAAATACACAACTATTTTTATTAAAATATTTAATAGGGTACCTCTGTTATTTTAATGTCTATCAAAACTACAGAGCGAGAGAACTAAATTTATGTAGACATTTTGATATAACCATTAGCTATTTTAGTGTTATAATTAACAAAACATAACATTTATTTGTGTAAGTGTTTTAAAATTTCGTTCTATGAGCCCACTGAGTCTTTTGGACGCAATGGGGTACCGGCAAAGAAGAATAGTGCCTTCTGTTGTACCAAATTTAAAGAAGAGATTGATGAAACATGTTGAGGAATATTCACCGCAAACAGGATAATTAAAATACTAGTACCCGACAGGTAGCGGTCTACCTACCCGAAACAGGGTAGTTAAAATTATGGGGTCAATGAAGAAGCATATTGGTTAAACTAAGTCACCGAGCCATTTTTTTTATTAGACCACGTCTATTAATAATAATTTAGTCCGCGTGATAGGAAGCGTCGCTGCAGCCTTTAGACGCTCGTAATAACAATATCACAAAGGTATCCCTTTTGATATTGTAACGCGTTGCCAACCTCGTGACTTGGTGATATTATTTTACAATACCCAGTAATGTCACTGCCACTCTCATAGTTAATACCGGAACTCAGCAATGCGAACACTGTTATTTAGCGGTAGAAATAAGTGAGAGTGAAGTACCAATGCAGACGACCTTTTGTATGAGGTCTACCTCATGTAAATGATCCCTGATCAGCATGGCGTTTATGAGCAAAATCTTCTTTAGCACTTGATAAACATATTAATTAAAAAAAATGTAGTCGATTATACGCACTCAAAGAAATTAATATTAAAAAAGATATTTACCTCATATTTCTCTAAAGCAATAAATAAACATTATTGGTATTTTTTTATTAAACCAGGTCGACAAACAAGCATACAGTCCGCGTGATTGTAAGTGCCACTGCAGCCTATAAACCCTCTTAATAACACAAGGATATCACTAACGCGTTGCCAGCCTTGTGACTTGAAGATATTATGTTACATTACGGAGTGTAAAATTTACAATCTCGTAAAATTGAAATTTGCTAAAGATTTTTTCATAACACTTCACAACTTCAGTCATCTGGGCATGTCGAAAGAGTCGATTAAAGTAGAATCATTGGACAAATATATAAAGTGGAAGTGAATGGAATTGGTATATGACGATCTAAGCGAACATATTTGAATCAGGTTTCAAAAGTAATAAATTAGGGCCAAGTCAAAAGTACCAGGAATAAACGAGCGTGCATGAAAGGACTAACGCGGGTTAGGGAAGCAAGAGAGGGATGCCAAGATCATAGCAAGTGGAGATCCTTAGTCTCTCCTTGTCATATTATAATTATTATTATTATTACCCCAATAGAAAATAGGCGTGATGTATTTATGTTAATATATATAAGTATATTTATAAATTGAATTTAAATATAAATACTCTTGATATTGAAGGAAGAAATAGAGAATTATACCTAAAGATCACCTTAATAGTAGAGACAGAATGGGTCAAAATCTTTTTGAAATAATCCCGTTTTAACTATTAGGAACAGGGACTAACACAATACGACGGTTAGTACAACATTTGTTCAGTGAATACCACACAAACCTATTTCCAGGAAGGCTCCACAAATAACATATCCTATTACGGAGCGGGGTTTCCACAATTAAATTTAACAAATGTAAAAATATGTATATTTTTGTAAGGATTCCCACAAATTAACTGGCATTTCCTTCACTCCGTGCTTATTTAAGCTTTGTCCGCGAAGTCTCTATTTTAAATTTTATCCCTGGAGAGCTCTTGTTATTCCAGGAAAAGTCTACGACCGCTTAACTGTGCGAAAAATCGTGTGGATTATTAGGAGAAAAGTAAAGAGATCAGATCTATCCCACGGGCATGCTTTCGGGATAAAACGAAGCTCATATGTTTTTCTAAATCATCCGAAATCTTTGAGACGAATTTCATCCAGATCTATTTATTGTACTTAAATAGTTTCCAATAATTGTTCGAATAAAAAAAATGTTTAATTCAGAAACGACTCATCATCAGGCCTTCCCAAGAAAAGGAGATTTGCCCATAATTGCCGCACTGGGCAGGCGTCGTATCGTAGAGCATACCTTCGCGACGGCTCTGTTGTATTTCAACTACGAAATTTAATAATGATATACCGCCATCTGTCGCTTTCAGTAACCCATATGCCTCGCGTTCTGTTATGTGAGAGGTACTTTTCTACTTTGCCGGTACCCAACAACAACGAGGACTAATATGTACGTATCCAAGTATTACATACTCACTCTAAAGAATTAGATACTGGAGAAGTCTTTTCACTCTAAGCAAACCATGTTGTAAAATAAATAATAATAATAATAAATTTCCACAACATCTCATACATTGACCCGACACCATGGTAAGTCGCTTAAAGCACTTGTGTTACACACGCCAGACAAGAGAGCAATCCAAATATACTACTTTAATACATATATCAAACACCCAGACACAGAACAAACACAAATATCATCATATAAATATTTGTTCTGGGTGAGAATCGAACCCACGACCTTTGGAGCACAAGATGGAATCACTACCATCTGCGCCATCGGGCCCGTCAATACCATATGAATCACAATATAGTTTTAAGTTAAAAGTGTCTACATGGCAAGGGGAATGCCTAGACTTGCAGGATCGACTTAAGCGACTATGGTAACAGAACCGACAGATGGCTGTATATCCATCCGTTACGGTGTAGCTGAAATGCACAGGGCGGGGATGGGCAACAGCATCCCCGTAGCGAAATTACGCAATACGATTGCCAACACGCCCAGCGCGGCAATTATGGGCAAATGTCCAGCAGTGGACTACCAATGGCCGATATGATAATGATGAAGATTTGGGCAAATAATGATAAGATGGTTTGGACATGTAGAAAGTACAGATGAAAGTAGAATGACTGCACAAATATATAGAGTGGAAGTGAATGGAAGTGTTGACGATCTACTCAGACTTAGGCGAACATACCTTAATCAGGAAGAAGAGGTACTAAAGAAGTGCCAGGTCAGAAGTACCAAAAATAAACGACAGTGTTGAAAGGACCAACGCGATAGTCTCTATCTATCCCGGTGGTACACAAGCATTATGCAATTGAGAGTTCACTGCTAGATATAGGCCTCCCCGAAATTTCCGCGCTGGGCAAGCGTGTTGGCAATTACAAAGCATAGCTGTCCCCGCTCTGTGCATTGTATACCGCCATCTGTCGGTCCTGGTACCGTAGTCGCCTCTTACGGCACCTGGTACAGAGGGAGACACTATTCTACTCCGCTGATACCTTACGCTTAACTTACTATCTTTATTATTAACTATCAGTGCTCGTGCGCATAGAATAATGTTATCGTTGCTTTTTCCGATAAATGGACTATCCAATACTGTTTTTTTTTTAAATTCGGACCAGCGGTATTTGACTTTAGCGCGTTCAAACAAACAAACAAACTTTTCAGCTTTAGAATATTATTATAGATTTATATTAGTAAAAATATTATATTCCAATATAAAAAACAAAACAATGAATAAAATAAATTAACAATTACCCTGACTGACTCTTATTAGAAAAGCTAATAGGAAAATCTCATTTATATCTATTGAGTGCGAGTTGCAATACTTGCAATGTGCATTTCGCCTAAAGGTCGCGAGTCTGCATCGCATCGGAAACATACGTTTTTTTTTAAATTAATAGTATATTAATTTATTCAAATATAGTTTTTTTATGTAAGTATATATTTATGTGACTATTAATTAATATATATACTCTGGATCTGGATAACTCGAAAAGATTTTAAAATTGTATGAAGATTTATCGTTTTAAGAATACATATCACATGAGGTGGACCTCTTCCAAAGGTTAGATTGGTACCTCACTTTTATATATTTCTACTGTCAAATAGCAGTGTTGGCATTGCTGTGTTCCGGCTTTAAGGGTGAGTGAGGCAGTAAAATTACTGGGTAAATGTGACATAGTATCTTCGGCTCACAGGGTTGACTAGTGATATCCTCGTGAAGATATAGTTTTCTACTGGATAAACAGTGACACGAACTTTTGAAAATTTAATGAAAAAGAGATTCTATTTGGCTTTTTTTTATCACGCATCTATGACAAAGCAGTGCACTGATTTTTAATAAAATTTTACTTATGGGTAGTTCAAACTCCATAAAAAGTTATCGACTAGTTTTACTGAGGTCAGAAATTTTTTAATTATAGTCTAAACGAAGTCGCAGGCAAAAAACTAGTCTTCTATTTATAAACAACAAACAAACAACAAGATAATAATATCACGCAACATCTCATATATTGACCTGACTCCGTTGTAAGTAGCTTTAAACACTTGTGTTGCGAACATCAGACAATAAATGAATTACTAATATACTTAAATATTTCAACAACCAGACACGGAACAAAGACAGATATCGCCATGTAAATATTTGTCCTACGTGGGGATCGAACCCACGACCCTTGGCACATAAGATAGGACCATCGTACCATTCAAACTCACGGATCAACGTCTGCTGTATTATTAATTAGTAAATATAAATAATGACCTCTAACATCATACACACTGTAACGTATTGTACATAAAACTAAACAAAAACTTTATCCTAGTTCGCGGCAACGACCTTGTTACCCTTTAAAATTTAAAAATAACAAATTAAGTGAACCGTCGTCGACCGCTGCCACTATGCCCATTGGATAGTTTAAAAAGGTTTCACCTGACCCGACTTAGACCCTTTATGCTCTATTTTTATTATGCCTTTGCTAATGCAAATTTAAAAAGTAAAAGAGTTGTCTATGTTTATGGCTGTATAGACTCGCGCCCTTGCGCTTTAGAAGTGGGTTAAGCAAGTTGAAAAGAAGTTAAGATTGATATACTTTTTTGCTAAATCGTATGAATGTATTTTTAATTGTATTAGTTAATATTATTTGCATGAATGTAAACAATGGAAAAGACCACCGATATATAAATTCACATAATATCTGATACATTGATCTGACTTCGAGTTAAGTCGTTTAGCACTTATGTTAGTCATCAGAGAACAAAGGTGTCGCAAATGTTATAATTAAATATATACACCCAGATACAGAAAAAAAAAAAAATATTTGACTTATAAATTTTGGCCTGGGTGAGGATCGAACCCACAACTCTTGGCGCCGAAAATAGGAACACAACCAAATGCGCAAACGGGCACGCAAACGCATTTTATGTCATTTTACACTCCTCATAAACATATCATACAAAATAACAAATATGACGTGAAATTACTTATACAATTTTGTATATGTGTAATTCAATGTAAATGCGATTCAATGTAAGGCGTATGACGGATCGTCAGACAGGCTAAAGTTCTACAATATATTAATAAACGACGACGTCACCAGGCCATTAGGTTAAACTATGATGTTTATCATCTAGCGTTTATTTCGATCAATTCGTAGATCCATGAACGGTGTCTAGGACGTTTCAAGGACTGGTTGACTGACTTCTGTTAGCGCTACGTCACCGCATAATTCAACATAGAACACAATATCATACATACTGACAGGCGGAAACGAAAGGAATGCCAAGACTTCGCATCTTGAATATTAAAAAAATAATAATAATAAAAAAAGAAAAAAGCGCGCTAAGATGCATTCGCGCCATCGCTGAGTGAAACTCGTGCGTTCGAAAACCAACAGCTACTGTTCAGAATTCGTATATCAAAAACGGATCCATTTAGCGGAATTAGTCAGTTCCCGAAAATCGAGGACATCGACCCCTCAGGGCAACACCTAAGTATTTTAGTCCCAAAAAATCATATGTTTACATAACATGCAGGATTTTTAAATAAACTTTGTACCGAAGGGCGAAGAACGCACACCATCAAAATTTTCGTCGGTTGCATCCGTGTGAGTGACGCACACACGAAGACGACATAAAAATGGCCAATCGGTACATGTCGCACCACTACAATGAAGGGACGACGTAAGTCGCATACAAGTGCATAATTCGGCCGAGATGCAAAAAAAAATATTTGGCAATGCGGCCCCTACGCGCCCGCCAGTCGCCCGCCCGCCTGGGTTAGGTTAGGTTAGATTTTTTGGCTCAAAACGCTCGTTGGCGATTTTTTGAAAATATTCAACGTCTACTCCAATAGGAAAGGACGTCCTTCCTGCAATTTTAATGGCACGTCAGTACGTCGCGATTTTTTGAATAAAGAACAGCAGCGCGCGCGCGCGCTTCTATTTCGAATCTAGTTGGATTTTCGGATCGATTTTTCTTTTTCAAATTTGAAACGAGCAAATGAGCGTTTTGGTCAAAAATATACAGGCGGCAGACAAGTTGCTTATTTCTCTTAATTTATTTTGCAGACGTCCGATTATGGCAAAGTTATTTTAAAATAAAAAAATCAAGATATTAAATTTTAACAAAAGACTGTAGTGTTTTGTGCCGTGTTGTGTTTTTCATTTAAACATTATTTATTTGATTGGACTTTTTTGTTTACTGTTCCGTTCGTTTTTTTTTGGTGAGTATTTTTATTTTTAACCTTTGTTATTTTTATTTTAATAAACTATTATATTAATTATTTGTCAACTTTTTTGGTAATTTCCGATTTGACTCTGATATTTTATTTTAATATTAAGCAAGGATTATTTATTAATCGTGGAGTTTTAATAATATTTTTTCAAAATTTTTTCACTTACTTAAACCTTTTTTTAGTAACGTAGCAGAGTACAGAAACACTTATGAGTTTTAAAAATCGTATATTTTAAGTGGAGTGTCGGGAGACGTTGGGATGAGGCTAGACAACTCCACAAGGACACGTCGTCCGGTGACGTCACGCGCTAGGCACTGCCGAGAAAGTCCGCCATCTTGGAAGACTGTTCTTTTTTTGAAGCCTAAAAACTGCGCGGGCGCCCGCCATGTTGGTTTCCAATAGAAATTGGTAAATACGTTTATCATGACCGACAATTATTTCATCTAAATTGGAATGCATTATCAGATCATTGCACACTACATAAATAAAATACAACATTGTTAGAAATCAAAGCTGAATTAAAATATTTCTTGAAAACTATTTACAATATTAAAACTCTTTTTTTGCAATATTTCAAATATGTAGAATAATTTGTGTGTGTGTGTAACTGAATCTTGTTTTTTTTTAATTAATCAATAATAAAAATGTGTCGCCATAAAGACACAGTATGATTTTACAAGGTAAGTTACTTTTATACATAAAATAATTATTTTAATATATTAATTTTTCACTTTATTAATTTTTATTAAAGATTCCCCCATATTCTTTGTAGTACACCATATTACCAAAATGGAAGCGAATGAAAAATTATTATTAAAAAAAATCCCCTGAGAATAATATAAAAACCTTATAGGCTTATCTATTTTAAAATTCCGACTTATCGTTCCCAATTATTTAAAAAAAATACGGAGTATTCATAATGAAGTCTATACTAATACAATGAGAATGGAAATCTTTTTGTTTGTTACTTTACTGCTGAACTACGGCTACGGTTAAACGGTTCTAATAAAATGTAGTTTGTAAATACATTGAGTCCTTAAGATTACAATAGCAGGCGGAAAGCTAGAAAATTGTATATTTAACTGTATCATTATTTATAAATAAATTTATTAATAGTAAATACTTGAATAAAATTAATAACATCTCCATAAAATATATATATATATATACATATTACACACTTTGTATGCTTCCATACAAATGCTTTAAATGCAAAAGTTTTGTCTGACCAGGTCGAGTTGACTTGAATAGTAAATGACCGATTGAACCCTAGGTAATGACATAAGCTACTTTAATCCCTAAAAATCGTGCACGACTCGATATAAGGCCCAAAGCAGAACCTCAACCAAAGAGACCTATGAATAGGTATTTATTTATTTATTTCTAGGTATGACCGCAGGCGAAGTCGGGCTTTTTTTATAAAAAACACTAGCAGTGCCCCGCGGTTTCTACCGCGTAGTTCATGTTGAGAATAATTAATAATAAAAGTAGTCTACGTTACTCTTTATAACATCAGCTTTCATACAGTGAAAATCTCTCTTAAATCGGTCCAGCCGTTTCAGAGATAAACCGGAACAAAGAGACAGACAAAAATTTCTTATGTATTTGAAATGCTGTATAGTTGGAATAACAAACAGACATTTCTATTTTATTTTTATGTGTAGATAACCTTCTCTTTTATGTAAAAATTGAGGGTACTGCCAATTCAAATGTTCAGATATCATTAATTAATTGCTGTAATAATTCCGTAATGGAATTTTTTATTAGGATAACTTAATGAAAAACTATAGATGGCAATGTTTCCAAAAACTCCTACGCACTTTCCATATTCACAAAGATGTGAAGAGCTAGTTTGAGTTTTCGACTTCGTACGAGCGATAGTCTGTTTAATTTTAGTCAATCCGGGTAACATTAAACTATTCGGGTAAGATTGACCCGTTCTTTTTAAAAAATTAATAAATTAAACATTAAAATGTCGGCTCAGATTTACCATAAATACAGTTCTTGCAATTGATTAAACTAAATCTCGACAAAATTCGATTTATAGTCTACTAAAAGGTAAAATGCAGTTTCCCTAACAGTTCAAAGTCTGAATTTACCGTAAACATTCTTTTTTTCCAGCATATAAATGAACTAAAATGTCTACACAATTAGCTATATGTCAAATAAAATTTTGTTACCATAAATCCGATAATTTTGAAGATTGACTAAATCAGATCCACCTATATAATCCTTACGTTCTAACTAATATTGTATACTCGAAAGTTTGTAAGTATGGATGTGTATTTGTAACTCTATCACGTCAGAACTACTGAACAGATTTTAGTGAGATTTAGCATACCCATTGTTGAAAATCTGGAGTAACACAATAGCTTATTTTTATCTCAAAACATTTTTTCCATGAAAATAATCTACCTTTTATTATTTCTTTATGTAATCGACAAAACTTTATGCGCAGCTTATCTATCAGAGAGCGACAGAAATCTTCTGGGAATAAAAAGAATTCCTCAGGGTTGTGATTAAGACCAACACGTGCACAATGTCGCGGGCGGGAAGCTAGTTTTTTTAGTGTAATTTAACTTATTCCATTAACAAAGAAACTTTAAATAAAATTAAAATATTTCATATGATCAAAAGCAGCCTTTATCCTTCCTATTTCTCAAGCTCCAAATACATATGTCGATGAAAACTATAAAAGTTTAACAGGCAGAGAAAGATTTATATCATATAAAGGTCGTCTGCATTGGTACCTCACTCTCACCTATTTCTACCCCCAAATAGCAGTATTCGTATTGCTGTTTCAGTTTTGAGGGTAAGTAAGAGAGACAGTAAAATAAGGTGTCGTTTAAGGCGACTAATGTACCAGAACCGACAGATGGCGGTATATCAATCCCAGACTGTGTAGCTCAAATTCACAGGCTGAGGATGGGCGTCGCGAAAGCTGCGCTCTGAGATTACGCAGTGGACTTCTAATGGCTGTAATGATGATTTAAATATATATATATATATTATTCACTATTTAATTTGAATTAATAAATTCACCAAAATTTAATTACCAAATTCAACAAAAGCGAAATTCGGTGTTTCTAAATTTAGTTCCTACTAAAAAAGCTTATCACCCTAATAACACAAATAATCAAATACAAATATCATAACTTTCCTAGCCGAATTGCGCATTCGGTAGAGTCCCTATCTTGTATACTGAGGGTCCTGGGTACGATCCCTACACAGAACAAACATTTAATAAATAAATTCACCATCTCATACGTTGACCGGACTCCGAGATAAGCATCTAAAACACTTGTGTTACGGATATCAGACAACAGAGGAATTACAAATATAATACTTATAGACTTATAAATAACACCCAGTCACAGAACAAATATAAATATTTGCGTTGGGTGGGGACCGGCCTTCGGTGCACAAGATAGTATTACTATCATTGGAGACATCGGGCCTTTTTATACGATTAAAATTTTTGTTTGTTTTGTGTCTGGGTGTAAAATATATATTTAAGTATTATATATACATATATATATTTAAATATAATACTATATAAATAGTGCTTCAAGCGGTTTATGTTAGAGTAAGGACTATGTGTGAGATGTAAGAACATATGTTGAGACCAAGTATAAGGTTTTTTCGTATACTCAATTAAATATACTATGTTAGTAGACTAAAATATAAATTCAGTGTAAAAAACAACATATGTACTAAATGTAGCATTTAAAAGTCACATCTTACCAATGCACAGCCATTTGGCCTCTCTAAATGATCTACTGTCCCTATCGCACCCGCGCAAACCGTCCGTTTGCGCGCACAGTGCCGCACCGTGTCATTCTCCCATACAAATATGTTACAACTCTGTACCAACTTAATGCAGTTGGAAAACGCTGTTTGCAAAAAGCGATAGGTATGTCGTTAAGAATTGCCAGTTTATGCTGACACGTGATATAGTTCTTATGTTAAGGTAGTAAAGTTGATAGTTATATGTTATTAAGACCAAGCTAAGGTGAACTTTGGGGTTTTTTTTGACCAATTGCTTTATGAAGCTGGGCTTTGTTTTCTATATCCCTTGTTGGTTGCGTTGCAGTCTCTTTGAGGCTATAACAAGTGGATGGATTTGGCCGTGAAATGTAAAAAGGGCTCTGTAAATCTTTTACGAGTAAATTACACTACTAGTATTCCGTGTCATAGCAATACTGGTATGCGGCTTTTTATTGAAATATAAACCGTATTCCATGAGATTTGAAGTTTAGATTCCGATGACGGATGTTCGTCTTTTGAATCTAATAGACTTTTTATAGAGATATATAGTCTATTGTCGAGGTGTATTGTAATCGTTGAAAACACTCTGTCCATAGACATTGCATGGATATTATATATCATTTTTTAATAAAATATAGTCTATATTACTCGGTGAAGTCGGAGCATTTTAATCGTGTAAAATTTTTTGAATTGGTCCAGTAGTTTTTCACTTAAAAGACAGCAAACCACTCGTAGCAATTTTCTCTTTAATATTTACATATAAATTCTTATCAAGATTCGAACCTAAACCATCTTGTTCATATTCTAAACACAGTACATAATGAATGTCTGTTACAATATTACACGGTCACTAAAGTTTATATATGTAGACTTAACTTAATATGACATAACATAGATAGTAATGAACTTTACATCACATTACCCGGTAACTACGATGTTACTCTTAAAATGCCACAGTAATACCAGACACAAAACAAATACAAATATTCATTATATAAATATTTGTACTAGGCAAAGGTCGAACCCATAACCTTTAGGGTGCGCAATCGGCGACGTCCAACGTCAGATAATATCATCATCATTGCAGCCATTAGAACTCCACTGCTGGACATAGGCCTTCCCAAGAAAGGGGACAAGCATGTTGGCAATCGCAGAGTTCAGCTTTCGCGACGGAGATGCTGCTACCCATTCCCACCCAATGTATTGAGCTACACTGTTTCGTGATCTGTCAGTTCTCGCACCTTAGTCGCCTCTTACGTCACCTGGTACAGATGGAGGTACTATTCGACTATGCTGGTACCTCACGGCAGAATAATGTCATGTTCTACTTCATCTCGATTAATTATTAATCATTCTGTATTCACGAACAAGCGTATGAAATAATAATAAGCCTTCAGACAAATAGACTTGCGATACAATTGATTTTTCCAGGTCAACAAACGAACACAATGATCTCGGGGCACGTTATCAGATAGTTTTTGTCTGTCAAAACACACAAGTGCATTAAACTTTGAAGGTTTATTTGTAAGAACTCCGTCGTTTGAAGCCAGAGGTATTGTGCGAAGTCTGAATGATGTAAACATATTGATACCTACTTCTTTCGTATGCTATATGTATGTTATGTTTTCATGTTAATTAGGCAATTGCTGCAGGAGTATCTGTAAGGTAATATAATAAATCATTATTTACGTGTTGTTTGATAAAAAACAAATAAATAGAAACGTGTCTCGCACACATATCTTAGTGTTTTTAACGCTTCACCACGAAGTTAGGTCAGTTTGAGATGTAGTGGGAAATTTAACATTTATTTTGCAACCCCCTTTTACCGGATGATTTTGACGAAAAAATATTTTAAAAGGGTTTCATGACTTTCAATGTGGAACCTTCATACTGAATTTCATTTCAGTTATTTAAAAAAAACAGCAACGTTTCATACAAATTTTGTATTCTCATTTTGCTTCCTTAGTGAGGATTTTTAAAAACTTACCACGAGTTTTCAAAAATCCTCACTTAGCGCTCCCTTATCCTCCAATCAGTCAGTCAGCTTCTTCTATTGTATATAACGGATTTGGATGCTTACAAGGGTATATTCCTACATGGATTAAATGTACTCAAAAATATAGTAAGTAAAACATACATCACGCCTGTCCCATCGGGGTAGGCAGAGACTATGGATCTCAACTTGTTACGATCTTGGCATACCTCTCTTGCTTCCATTACTCGCATTAGTCTATTCATACACGCTCGTTAATTCTTGGTACTTCTGACCTGGCCATTCTTTAATAAGATTGATGAGGAATAAGCATTAAATAATGACTAGATTATAGATATATTGTTGTATGCGGTGATCTTTCTCACAATACCTAAAAATAGTTATGTATAGTTTTAATAGGTTGTTAGATTCTAACAATGTGTTTTAGTTTATATTGTATTGCTAAGTCAATCAGCTGTATCTGTATTTATTCATAAAAAAATAATTAGATAAAGAAGGTTCTTATAAAAGAAAAGAAATAAAGAATTATTCTATATAACAAATATACAAACTTTTTTTATACAACCTTATGAAATTTGACATAACTGCCGGTTGTTTGTCGGTTGACACGATCCAGAGATAAACTCATCTTCTCGGAATCTATCAGACGTAATACTTGAAACGAAAATTATATATTATTTTTTAAGGAAATGGCGCGAACGGGTGAAAGTGAAATTTGACACAATCAAAATTGATGTTGCCATACCGGTACCGGTACCGGCAGAGTAGAATAGTACCTGCGTCTGTACTAGGTGTCGTGAGAGGTGATTAAGATACCGGAACCGACAGAAACAGTGTAGCTCATTTGAGCATTTGCTTAAGGCGGGAATGGGTAGCAGCATTCCCGTCGCAATAGCTGCGCTTTGCGATGGCCAACATGCTTGCCCAGCGCAACAATTACGGGCAAATTTTCCCCTTTCTTAGAGTGGCCCATGTCCAGCAGTGGACTTCCAATGGTTGTAATGATGAAAGTTAATGTGGAGAACAAGTCCAGCCACTAGAAATACATTGAATTTCATAGAATATATATTCAACACACTACTTTTTGAATGACACACAACACTTAAGGTAAATGTCGTCTATGTGCTTCAGTGACTATATTTTTTGACGTTTTTTGACTTGGTAGTGGGAGAAGATGGTAGTGATCCTATCTTATGTGTCTAAGATCGTGGGTTCGATCCCCACCTAGGACAAATATTTATGTAATGCTATTTAAGTTTGTTTTGTGTCTGGATGTAAAATACATGTTTTTAAGTAGAGTATTTGTGATTTCTCAAGAGCTTTACCACAGAGCCAGGTCAATATATGAGATTTTGTGTGAATATTGTTTTATCAACCCATAATTACACTCACATGAATTCATATTATAAATGTGAAAGTAACTCTGCCCGTCTGTCTGTCTGTTACGCTTTCCCGCTTAAACCTATTAACCGATTTTGATGAAAATTGGCACAGACAAATTTAGACCCTGAGAAAGGACATAGGCTATTTTTTTATTCGATATAAGGGTAGAAAGGGAGGATGAAAAGTTGTACGGAAGTATCGCTATTTTTAGAGCTAGAAACTTGAAACTTATTTTTCAGGCCATTGATTCGATATAAATAAACATGACATTCAAAGTTTATATAAGTTAAGGTAAAGAGGTATGGTACCCAAAAAAACTATTCCATGCGGACGAAGTCGCGGGCACTGCTAGTTATGAATAAAACAAATACCCAAGATTCCCTCCTGTAATTGCAGAGGACAAACCAAGGCCGGCCTTAACTTTTGCGTCCATCAACGGCCTCGACTGCCCGCACTCGTATTTAATAATCAGCTATATACAACGACATAAAAGTCTACAGTATGATTGCACCTTAATCCAATCTAAGAGGTTTTCTTCCGTAATAGCAGACGGTTCTCAAGGCCGCCCGGCCTTTGCGCCTGCATCTACACTTGGCCTTGGGTAAGTATACCCTATGTCTTTTTAATATACTTGTCCATTTCATTTTTATTTTTTATTAATGGACCTACATTTTCTTTATTCATTATATTGTTAATTAAGGCTGTGTTCTTATATTAGGAAATGAGCTGTCATTATCATTACATTTCAACCGTTGGACGTCCACCGATGGACTTAGGCCAAATTATTTTCAATCGACCTGCGTCTAGCACTGTCCTCCGCTTCTAGTCAGAATTACGTTGGTCGTCCACCTTGTAGATGGACGTACTACGCTTCGCTTGCCGGTGCGCAGTCCCTATTTCAGAACCCTACAACTTTTTCAGTCGTGAGACGCATAATATTATATAATCTGGAAGGCTGTATTCCACAATACCCATTTAATTAAACACAGTATCAAATCATATCAGCCGTTGGTCGTCCACTGCTGGACGGAATAGACATCTTGGAGAAATATTTGACATATACTTGCCCCTCTGGGCAGACATGATATCGATTGCGGAACGTAGTTTCGTGACGGTGATTCGAGATATCGCTACTGCCTATCTCTGCCCTGTTGTTTGCTATGCTGTGTTTTTGATATAATAGATATACCGCTACTTCAGCAATATATAGTATAGGAGGAGGTATTCTATGTAGTGGGCAAAAGTAAAGACTTTACCTGGTTTAACTACGACTACCTTTACAGAGACCTCATATAGAAGTAGTCTGCATTGGTAACCTCATTCTTGCCTATTTCTACCGCCAAAATAGTAGTGTTTGCATTGCTGTGTTCCGGTTTTAAGGTAAAAAGAAGCAGTAAAATTCTGAGTAATGTGACATATCTTCAAGTCACAAGGTTAGCAACGCGCTAGTGATATCCTGGTGACATTACGAGCGTCTATAGGCTGCGGTGACACCTACTATGATGCGGACTGTATGCTTATTTATCGACTTGTTTTATTAAAAATGTACCTATGAGTAGGTCTATGTATAAATTTTAGATTTATATATAATATGAACTTTTTTAAAATAAACTATATCCAAGTTTAGTCACAATGCCCATTTATATAGTTGTCTTTTTGTCTGTTTATTGCAGACCATTATATCTTGTTATCATCTATAAGTAAGATTTCATTTAGAATAGTGAATTTCAAATATTACTAAACTATTTACTATAGCCCTACAAATGCAGTTTGATTTAGACAGATGTAAAATCTAACGTGTGTTTAACTAAATTTCATAATTATATAGCTTAATTTAAGTTAGATTTTATAAAATTTGCTTTATATTAGAAGCCTTTGTAATGGAAATATTTATAAACAACTAGCTGTGCCCGCGACTTCGTCCGCGTGGAATAGTTTTTTGGGTACCATACCTATTTACTTCAAATTATATAAACTTTGAATATCACGTTTATTTATATCGAATCAATGGCCTGAAAAATAAGTTTTAAGTTTCTAGCTCTAAAAATAGCGATCCATGCAAACAACTTTTCATCCCCCCTTGCAACCCCTTACAACCCTTATTTCGAGTTCAAAAATAGCCTATGTCCTTTCTTAAGGTCTAAAGATTGTCTATGCCAGATTTCATCAAAATCAGTTGAGAGGTTTAACCGGGAAAGCGTAACAGACAGACAGACAGACAGACAGACAGACAGACAGAGTTACTTTCGCATTTATAATATTAGTAGGGATTTATGATATGTAATTTGTGTGACGTTACCATATTCTGATCTGTCATTTTACTCAAGCTGAATACAAAGAATCTGTGATTAAATAAATAAACGGTAGACAAAATGAATAGGCCCTTAAAATTAAATTACACAGCTCAAACAGACCTTAAGTCAACCCAAAGAGCTGTCTTCCGTTATAGCAGACGTTCTACAAGGCCACCCGGCCTATGCACATGCATCTATGCCCGGCCTTGGGCCTTTTATTTTTCTTTTCCAGACGCAGTGAATCAGTGGGATTGTTCGCCGTCTAGACTTATTATAGATTTGCCTGCCTCTCATTCATGTTCCGACTTGTTAACACGGGCCCTTTACGGAAAAATCTAATATTGTGTTTTATTGGCAACTAGCAACCCAATGCAATGAGGATAAAAAAAAATTAATGTGCGTAGAGATGGACTTTTAGTAGAAATTTTAATGGCGAACAATACTGGAGTACATCATTTTGATCTATTTCACCGTGTTCAGCCAGCGTTTGTTATGTAATCGCAAAAATATGTTATTTACGACATCATATAACAAACTTCTAAAAATATCAGTGTTTCTCTACTATATTTTGCATGTATTACACATATAAATAATCCTCTTGAATTATATAAATAATTGGTTATATTTAAAAAAATCATTAAAATCCGTTGCGTAAAGATCGAGTGAGAAAGATTAAAGATCTTGGAATACATACAGGCAGACAGCGGAATGTCACTTTATTTTATACTATTGTGATAGTGATAAAGTAGGAAAATCTAATAATTATTGCGTTTTAAGTTAACAGATTGACTTAATTTATAACAATTAAAAATTATATGTAATTTATAACTATTTTAGTATTTAACTAGTTAGTACACACTGCAACAGGTCAACCTTAACAAAAACTGACGAAATTGCGCAATCAACGTCACGGTTCAGATGCGAGTAATTATTTTAAAATTTTATGGTTAAATTTTGACAGATCTATGTAATATAAAATAAATAAAAGTCAAATCAGAAACTTCATTAGTATTCATCTAATACTAACTCCGCGGCACTAAATTAATATATATAACTAAACAAAATAATATATATATTCCCACAACATCTCATACATTGACCTGACTCCGTACTAAGTCGCTTAAAGCACTTGTGTTACAGACATCAGGCAAGAGAGGGATCTTAAATATCATACTTAAATAGATATATTTAGCATCCAGACAGAACACATTCAAATGTCATCGTATAAATATTTATCATGGGTGGGGATCGAACCCACGACTTTTGGCGCACATGATAGGATCACTACCATCTGCGCTATCGGACACGTCAGATATAAAGATGTAAAATAAACAAAGGAAAAAACAGATAAAAATCTTTCATCTCCAACACCCAAAACCTTAGTTTAACGCGGAAACCAAGTATAATCGACTATAGACAATATCCAGCATAACTTGAACTCTGTTTAGTATGAATAAATATACAAAGCGCAGACCATCTTAAGGTCGAAATACTGATTGGTTGGAGGCATCCAGCAGCCGGCGTATGAGGAAAAGTGTTCCGACCTTCATGTGCTGTTAAAGCGAATGGCGCCCTTATAAAAAATATATCCAAATAATTGTTAGTATCAAGCTTGGTATAATTGAGGTATTTATATCAGGCAAGGTTAAAATGGACTTCTGTTTAAACAAAACTTTATGATATAGAAGTATAACTGAGATATGTGCAAAACAGTGAAGTCTAGCACATTTCTTTCTCCCTTCTCTTATAAGACCATACTAGAAGTAGACCTGACCTCTGAACTATATCTACCGCTAAATAGCAGTGTTCGATTTGCTGTGTTCCGGTTTGATGGCACTGAGATTACTTGTGTAATGTGACGTAGTATCTTCAGTTCATAGAGTTAGCGTCATGATAGTAATATATTTGTGAAGTCCGCGTAGAATAGTTACTTTGTGAGCTTAAAGCATTTGTGTTACGGATATCAGACAACATACATTTAACACACAGTCACAGAAAAAACACAAATATCATCATATAAATATTTGTCCTGGGTGGGGAACGAACTCACGACCTTAAGCGCCTAAGATAGGATCACTACCTCTGTGCCATTGGGCCCATCAATCTAGATTTTTAATATCCTATTGGAAATCCTTACGAGGTCCGATGTTTGAATAAACTTTTACAAGAATTTTCATCCTAAGGGAGCCCTTGTCTAGCAATAGGCATCGTGTTTGTTAGTTTTTTAGATTTTTATCTTTTGCTAGATTTTTGTATTTAATTATGTAAGTATATAATCGCCTTAACTCACCCGTCGCTGCAACACGGAATGTAGACAGTGTGTCATGATTTCAAGGACATACTATAGATAGATCTTGTCCGTATGTGTGTGGTATTGTACTTAAAGGGTTAGTTATCCAAATATAAAAATATTGTAGTAATATCTGTATGTTATATTAAAATAACAGCTTATTAAAATAAGCACTATAATATTAACTTTAACCCTGAGGAGCAACTTTGTTTCACGTCATTTAGTAAAATTTGTAATTTAACACACGTTTAGACCCCACACAAAAGTTCATCACATTTGTCCTGGGTGGGAATCGAATAGACGACCCTTGGCGCTTAATATTAAAACAACTATATTTTAAAAGAGGTACCTCACTCTCAGCTTTACCGCCAAATAGCAGTGTTCGCATTCCTGTTTGAAGTGTAAGAGAGCAGCAAAATTACTGGGTAAATGTGACATTATATCTTCATGATTGGTGATACACTAGTGATATCTTTGTGATGACACGAATGTCTTTAGCGATCACGTTTATCATCAAGCGGACCATACGCTTGTTTGTTCGCTTCATTACCTATATTATACACATATTTCTACTAGATATACTATATACTATAATTATATAATGATTGTCGCTTGATGATCTTTCAAGATTATTAAAGCTACCTAACATATAGGTATACACCTACCTTCAAGGAGCCTGAAATCATCATTATCATCATTATATCAACTAAATTTATTTAGTTATTATTACTGGATCAGGTTGACAAACAAGCCTATATTTCGCTTAATGGTCAGCGTTACAGCAGAAAATGGACGCTTGTAACACTAGCGCGTTGCCAACCTTGGGACTTGAAGGTATTCTGTCACATTACTCAGTAATTTCACTGCGTCTCTCACCCATCAACTCAGAACACATCAATTTAGCGGTAGAGATAGGTGAGAGTGAGGTACCAATGATATATGACCAAAATATATGACCTTCTCATAAGGTCATATATTATAATGTAAAATATAAATTTATTAATGTATAATAATATAAACCCAAAGAATGTATCTATAAAATCGTTTCATATAACTAATATAATATCTATTTTTATCAAAACTTCCACCTATTCAAGGACTTCCGGTATCAACGTATGTCTCGCAAAGCTAGTCCGATGGATGGCGGCCCCGCCGGACAAGGGGGAGGGGGGGCTATTAAGGGGGGGCGGTTTCGAAAGTTGCAGAAACGCGCCACCTTGACCTCAATAGACTGCCTGCATGCGTTATTGCTTTTTTTATAATGGATGGAATTGTACATCTTTCGTACTTATGCTGTCTGAGCTTGATTCTTATGTTACGTTATGTTATTCTTATATACTTTACATGGACGTTAAATTTCTATTTAAAGTACATGTTTTAAAAGTTTGAGAGATTAATTAAAGTATGCGATAAGAGATATTGCTAAGATAAAAAAAACGATGAAATGTCAATGCTTGGATGGTTTGTACATGTAGAAAGGATGGATGAGAGTGGAATGACTGCACAAATATATAGTGGATGTGTGTGGAAGTTGGTATTCGTGCCAAAGACGAACTTACCTTAACCAGGTAGAAGAAGAGCGTGTATGGGACGGCTAAATATATTAAAGAAATCGAGATTATGCATAGTCTCTGTCTACTCCGATATGTTTAAAAAAAACCTTAAATGTTTCACCTACTTAAGGTTGTATAGTTTGAAAGTCTGAATAAGATTCTATTACATTTATCTGCGTATGCATTTAGTTATAGACACGTTTATATTCCAATCGGATATGTTCTTATTTTTTAATGTTATTTTTCTAACACAAATCCTTTATATTCCTAGTTATTTCAAGTATCTGTTAATTTAACTCCCGTTCAAAGATATTTTAATTCTTGTCCTCATTGTTCATTTAGTTCAAACCGTATTTTTTACAAGCAAACACATCACATGGCGTATTTGATAGTGTCTTTTGTCCTTGAGTGCAAAATTGCCTGACAGGACAACATTTATGTGATCTCTATCTATGCTTTTTTTCTGTGTCTGGACGTAGTTTGTTGCCTGATATCCTTACACGAGTGCTGGGATCTAAAGTTAATGTATGAGGAGTTGTATGATTATTTTTTATGTGGAAATAAAAAATTGTACTGAGCAATTCGATGGTGCATGATACTTTATCTTCAGATAAAAAAATGGTGTCTTATAAAGTCTGTTTAATCAGTAACTGGGTAAAGGGATTTGATGATAGTAACAACAAGCGAATCACAGTTAATTATGGCACTTCAAGCCGAGTCGGTCACGTGTTGCATTTTGGCGTGTTAGTCTATTTGGTTGGTTGGTGAATACGATTTAATGGCGCTCAATTTTTATTTGTTATTATAGTTTTAAGTTGCTAAATAAAAGCAACTGGATGGGAATAGCTTATTTATTTTGAACATAGAATCGATCTGTTTGTTTGTACGTGAAAATACTCCAAATTATCATCTACATTACGTCTATTCCAGTTAAAAGGCTATCAATTAGAGCAATTACATATGTACCTACATATTTAGTCGTATATATTGTATTTATGCAGATTTAACATTTTGACGTGTGGTACCAACAGAGTATACTTGTACTTTCCCCTGTACCAGGTGTCGTAAGAGGCGACTAAAATCCATCCAAAACATTGCAGTTTAAATGCACAGGGCGGGGATGGGCAGCAGCATCCCCGTCGCGAAATCTCCGCTCTGCAATTGCCAACACGCTTGCCCAACGTGGCATTATGGGCAACATTCCCCCTTTCTTAGTGAGGCCTATGCCTATATTTTTAATAACGACCAGCAGTGGACTTTCAATGGCTGGTATAATGATGACGATAAGATTTAATAAACAAGTAATTCTAAATATTTATCCTAAAGAGCCCAATACTGGCTGACTTTGACTTCAGTTTCTACATCACTGGAAAAAAATTTAAGAAAGGGTTAAAGTGTATTATTAATTATTGTTTAATTGGAATATGTCGTTAATAGTTGAAAACAGATAGAATCATGCTTATTATAAAGATTACTGCCAATAAGACAAACTAAAATATCATAAATGATAATCTTTAACTGGTTTACGAATTGACTTTCATAAAAGAAATAATTATAAATGTACTAAAACTATTTATTTACTCAGCAACTACATACTTGTTATGGCCAGATCTGTCGATCGTTTGACATTCGACAGAATGCAAGTATCGCTTCAAACAAATCGTTTGGATTATGCATATTATTTCTATCAATTACTATCAGCCCCTACAGACGTTGTCATGTCTTAACTATCCTGTTACTATATTTATTGTGAAAGAAATATTGCGGCTAAAAATTAGCTTTTTTGTTTTTTATTAAACCGGATCGCCAAACAAGCATACAGCCCGCGTGATAGTAAGAACCACTGTAGCCTATAGACGCTCGGAATATAACAAGAATATCAATAACGCGTTGCCAACCTTATGACTTGAAGATATTACGCCACATTGCCCAGTAAATTCACTGCCTCTTACCTTCCAGACCGAAACAGCAATGCGAACACTGCTATTTGGTGGTAAA
The DNA here is from genome assembly GCA_020976665.1 of Heortia vitessoides. Lineage (NCBI taxonomy): Eukaryota > Metazoa > Arthropoda > Insecta > Lepidoptera > Crambidae > Heortia > Heortia vitessoides. The sequence continues at coordinate 17,017,008 of JACJUM010002525.1, forward strand.
AGAAGGTGAGAGTAAGGTACCATTGCAGACAACCTTTTGTATAAGGTCTAACTTATGAAAGTTAAAATCGGTATTTTTATTCAATAGTTTAGAAATTCAACCCCGACAAACACTATGACAAAAATGTTCATATATTAATATATAGATATAATATGAAATTCTAAATACAGACACATAAACAAACATAGTTACGACTGGAAAATGCCTGTCGAATCAACTAGTGACTATTACTATGATATAAATAATATGATATCATACATCCCAGTATATTCTAAATCCGTCAGTCAAAAACATCTCCAACTAAACGCAGCCAAGTTCCCCCACAGCTCGCGCTGACAAGCCCCGTTGTTTACGCGGTGTCACCTGAAGGGTCGCATGTGTGTGACGTCTGCTACTCGCGTGACCACCACGCTGGGGACTTAGACTTATCGTAATAAACAATTATTAATAAAAATTAATAGTTTAGTAATAATAATAATATACTCTTTATTGTACACCAATGAAAACAACACAAGAACATCATAAAAACATAGAATAGTAGGTACTAGAGGCGGCCTTGTTGCTAATTGCAAATTCTTACAGACAACCTTTGGATAGAAATAATGTTAAAGCTGGTGGAAGTTTGAAGTGCATTTAGTACATACATACATAATAATAAACATACATATATACATATAATACACATACATTCAAATACATATAAAATTTACGTTGTGATATTATGAGTTGTGAATGTTAAAGAAAACTATTTGTGTAAACCGTTTTGAATTTCGCTTGTATAATCGGGATCAATGCATTTCAAAATATCGAAATAGAAATCGACATTTCCAAAATTTGGGATAGTTTTGTTTAAATTAACAAAAAAAATTGCTGTTTATTCGCTACAGCAATTAATTCAACATCTCAGACATAGACTCCAAAACAAGTCGCTTAGCACTTGTTTTAGAAATCAGACAACTGAAGAATCACAAATATAATACTTAATTAAATATTGATAGTCAAATTCAGTTCGTGTAAAGAAAAAATATGTAAAAAAAAATATTTCTGACTTTAATTAATAGTTTCAATTTTAATAATATTTGTTATAAACAGCTTAAACATATTTAAAATAGCTTGGTTTTATTCAGTGGGCACTCAACCCACGAACCTTCACGCAAGATAAGGGCACTGCCTATGGCGCCAATGGGCCTGTCCGAAAAACTTCTTGTCTTTTGACTTTTTACATTTTTACAAAATACGCACTCAGTATACGCATTTGTGTCTACGATGGGTTTCATCTATGCTACAAACTTGCTACGAAATACCAAACTATGCTACGAGCTTATCTATGCTACACCGTAGCAGTCTACAGTTTTCGTAGCCTAGACCCGTCTACGCACATCCATTCACTCTTACGTCGACTTTTTTCAAACGAAGCTTTGGAATAGAACTTTATGTGACCGTTCTACGTCATTGTATTGGAATAAAGTTTATTTATTACGCAGCTCGTACGTAGGCACTGTCAAGTATTTTCATACAGGCTTATTTTCACATACGTTAACGTAAGTGAATTATGATAGGGCAAAGCAATTCAGAACTCTTAATTAATGATTATTTTCTTGTTTCTATCTAAAATATATTTGTTTCTGAACGATCCAATTATCTTTATTTTGTTTTCGTTAAAAGATTTTGTAAGATCATTATCAATATAATTAATCCGGATTATCAGAAATACTTTCTCTTTTGAAAGATTCTCTTAGATAGAGGTATACCTTATAAATTTCTTAGTTTATACATATTTATAATAAATAATGTGGGAATGGCAGATTATGTAACTTCGTACTAAATACAAAATTTATTACAGTTCCTTAGGTAAGTAATGCATTTAAGAGTATATTTATACTGATTAATGTTAGTTGCTATTTCATTTTCATGAAAAAGACTAAGTTTTAGCTATGATTATATCAGTTTTACTGGGTTTACTGGCGCAGAAGGAAAAATTTGAAATCATAAACATTTTTACATTGGTTTCTTATCATACACACTTCAAAGTGCTTACATTTCATTTTTATTTTTCCAATTTTTCTACTCGCACACGCTTCTTTTACCCTACATTCACTACCATATGTCGGTGTTGGAACCAATACACCTCTATGAACGGCTGGTCGTGCCTATTTGACACGTTGCAGTTGCCCATAAAGTAGACAACACAAGAATGTCTGAACTAATTACAATTCATAAGCCATTCGAAGTCCATTGCTTGACATAGCCCCCCAACAAAGGGCGAATTTTGCCCATAATTGCCGCGCTGGGCAATTGCAGAGCGCAGCCTTCGTGACGTGGATGCTGCTGCCCATCCCCACCCTATGCATTTGAGCTACACTGTCTCGGATAGATATACCGCTATCTGTCGGTTATGGTACCTTAGTCGCCACTTACAGAGGGAGGTACAGAGAGAGGGAGGTACACCTGGTACAGATGGAGGTCCTATTTTACTCTGCCGTTACCTCACGACACATATTGTAATTAGTGAAAAGTTTTCACAAGCGGTGCAACACGTACAATTGTGTAATGTAGGGACGGTTGAATGTACAAAATTGAAAGTTAGGCAAACGCATTGCGATGCATCGGGCGAAGATCGAGTCACGGACATAGATATTTGAAAACGACTAGCATATTTATTTTACGACATGAAAACGTTTGAGGAGAAGTAAATTCAAGAGTGCTTGTATTGGGCCTACTTGAATAAAGAATATTTAAATTTTTAGTTTGTAATAGCAGAAGAATAGTACCAAAACCAGATGTGGGAAGACTGAGGTATTGGATCCGACAGCCTATGCCGTACTATATGCCGTATCTTCAAGATTGATAATGAGCTTAGATTCAAAAACCATCTTTTTAACCAGCTGACTCTTCTCAGTAGCCACACTCTCAGGGATACCAGTGAAGCGACTAACCGGAACCAACAGAAAGCGGTAAATCCACAACGATCTGATGAGCTTAAATTAATCGGTCAAGTAAAAGTCGGGACGAGAAGCAACATTCCCGTTGCGATGACGGAACGGGAACGCGACCCGAAACGGAACTGATGGCGGTAGAAATAGGTGAGTGGGGTACTAATGAGATACTCTACCTCCAGGGAATGTATGTATAAAAAGATATTGTATCAAGTCTACAGGACCTCGACAGTTTTGTTATTCAGATAACAACTCGGGAGGCGATAGCTTACAGTGTGAGCGCGTTAAAACATTTTAGTGTTATTTATGATATATATATATATATATATATGTTCGCTGGCCCACTTGCCAGATTGCCATTATACCGTGCTATCTTGGGTTCATGGGATTTTATTGAGGTTTATTGGTGCTGTAACAAAAATTTTATTGGTTTTACACGTGTGAATGTCTGATACCAAATTGAATTAATTGTGTAATATTTTTGATCTGAATGTTTGTTTGTAGGAAAATCCTTTTTATTTTTAGTAATACTTTATTTTGATATAGGTTAGTAAAACTACCAGTTGGCATGATTGCGATATTTTAACAATAAATACTGTCATAGTTCATCTAATTCCATCGAGATACATAAGAAAATCGTGTAAAAATAATTTACTCAGTTTTGAGTTCAACGCATTCTGGCAGACGTTAAGTATGCCAAACTTGCTATAAGTTTTTCAATGTACTTCTACAATTCAGCTTATATTATATAACATATTAAAATATTTCATACATTAAAAGATTAAAATAGTATTTGAAATTTTCATTCGTGCACAAATGTTTGTGTGTCAAACTCCGGCAAAGACCTCTTTATGTCAGCCCTAATTTAAAACAAACCGTCTACTTAGTCTATGTGACGTGTTACTTTGTCACCAGCAAAATTGTAAAACGCAGAAAATTATATATTCAGCCCATTGAAAACCCAATTGGAGCCTTTTTTCTATAATACCATACAATTAACGCGTCAAATTCTGCCTTAAATTATTTGTCATTGGCAAAACATCTGCTGTGTTACCCGCACAGGTAATTAGAAAGGCAGCCATGTTTAAACACTCATCAATTTAAAAAAAAACTTCACAAGCCACCGGTCAAACCGAAACAACATCATACAATTTACACAAAACCTAACGAACTCAAAATTGCAATCTCGTTACCGTTCCCTAATTACGCCAAAATAATACCAAGGGACGCAACCATTGTTTAAAGAGAAATATTTAAACAAACCGAAATGCAAATGGCGCAATTAAAAAAAACCTACCCGCGTAAAATGACGCCGCAAGATGGCGGCTATTTAGATCCTGCCTTCTATTGGCGCGCTAGCTTTAAATTTAAAAATGGAATGCACTGTCCTTGGCGGGCGGAGTTCGTTGACCTTCCGATGCATTTCGGCTGTTTTAGCCAGTTCTAAATAGGCGTAATTCTCTCGGCGAGTGCTTTAGGCGATTTTATTCTCTACACAAATACGTTAAGAGCTATTCTCGTGTTGATGCCTTCACTTGTTTTTTACAGCTCAACGATTTTAGGCTTTACACACGCCGAATTAAGAGTCACTATTGTTGTAGTTTTTTGTTATTAGTATTTATGTCAATGTAATTTAGGCCCTCATGAAAGGGTTTGGGGTATAAAATTGCAAAGCAGGGCATTGAAATTGGGAAATGAAGTCTTATCTTTCAAAGGTGAGCTAGGCAGGGCGTTGTGGGGTTCGGTGCATTCAATGTGAAAACCAAAATGTTTTATTATTTTATTGAGCCATTTCTTACCAATTGACTGTGGTTAGAACTGGTCAAAACTAGCTTACAAAGGTAAAATTTAATCTATACATCTATGTATACATCATGTAATTTTACAAAGATATGTAAACAGTTAATGTTTTCTTTTTAGTTATTTTATTAAACTAAAGAAATATATATATTTACTATTGCTTGCTGTGTTCATATATACATGATCGTACATTTAGACTTAATCATCATCATTACAGCCATTGGAAGTCCACTGATGGATATTCGCAAAGGGGGATTCTGCCCATAATTGCCGCGCAGGGCAGGCGTGTTGGCAATCGCAGAGCGAGGCTTTCGAGACGGGGATGCTGCTGCCCATTCCCACCCTATGAATTTGAGCTACACTGTTTCGGATCCGATACATCAGGCGTCTCTTATAACTCCTGGATCAGGGGAAGTACTATTCTACCCTGCCGGTACAACACGACAAGACTTAATATTTAGTTCTAAACAATTTTTTATTAATTGTAGGTGATCTATTAAAATAAAATACTACTTTCAATTACTCTAAGAAAGTATACAGATAACTTAAAATGTTTGATTAACATCAAGGAACAAAATGTGTACAGGCTTCTGAACTGGGAGTACAACTCGCACTTGGCCAGATTATTTTTTTTAATTAAGGGGCTTAGGCAGTCGTTTGTGCAGCCTGCATTCATATTTTATTTCCTTTGAAATCCTTCATTAGGACCGAGTATCATTTATGTTATGTAATTTGAAAAGAAATCACTTTCGATGTAGTTTTTATGTGTTTATAATTATTGGATAAATGACAGTGAAATCATAAAAGAAACGTAAAATTTCTTCTAAAATATGACGTATTTTTAAAAATATTTATGATACACAAAATATTAAACGAGGCAATTTCACGATTTTAAGTAAATCAACTCGAGCTCTCCAAATATAGTGCAATCGATAAAGAGAACAACACTAGCGCGTAGGCAGCGCTAACGTGGCATCGCTCGAGCCTAACATTACGAAAATAAACCAAGAGTAGCTTTTCAAAGCAAACAGCGGTAGTGCGGCTGAAATTAGTCACTCGGCTGTAGTGCAACGACTCTAGAGAAGAGCTCAGCCGTGGCTCTCATAAATATCGATAAAGATCGGATTACATCGACAAATAGTTTTGGGAACAAAAATGTTGCTAATACTTTATTTTTATTAAATATTTTATATCGATTTTAGAGTGATCATCATACCAATCATAAAAATTCTCCCCAACATCCCCCGAGAATGCTACTGCCCGTCCCCACCCTTTTGTTTTTAAGTTGTCGGTTTCGTTACTTATTCGCCCTTTTACGACACCTGGTACAGAGGGAGGTACTATTCTACTCTGCCGGTACCCCACAGCGTAGTATAATCGTTTATAGTGATACCATATTGTTATTGATGATCAGATTAAAACATATTTATTGTCGTAGTAAGAAAAGTAGAATTATGGACCTCTGAAACGTTTCACTTTTTTTCATTTATTTATTTATATAGATATGCAATCTAGAAAGAAACCGTATATAATAAATCCCCTTCAAAACTCTAATTCGGGACAATGTAAGAAATTTCGACAGCAGTAAAGATATGACAAGAAACGTATCCTTTTTTAGTGCATAGTGTCTAAACGACGCGTCCGTCCAAAAATCATTAGCAAGTCAAAAATGCTCACGCACACATAATCAAATTGTAATTTAAAAATTCATCGGGCGTTTTATTGATCTTATCGTTTATGGCATCGGCACTAAGCCGATGATACTGGGCGGAATTAGCATTTGCAACATTGTGCATCGAGTCAGGACACGATCGTTTTTTTACGATACACACAACGCATAAAGTCTATTAAGCCGTGAGGTACAAAAAAGTACCTCTGCCAGAACCTGGAGTCGTAAGCGAATAGGGTACCAGAACTTACAGATGGCGGTATCCGAAAATGTGCAGCTCAAATTCACTGGGCGGGGATGGGCAGCAGCATCCCCGTAGAAAATACTGCCCTCTGCGAGTGCCAACATGCTTTTCCAGCGCGGAAGTTCGGGCAATATTCTACCTTTCTTCAGGAGAACTATGTCCGGCAGCGGACTTTCAATGGCTGACATGTTGATTATATTCTTCATATATCTTTTTTGTCCGAACAGCAGCCTATGTTTCAAGTTATCCACAAACTAGAAATTTATCGAGACCTATTCAGCCTGAAAAGTAACAAATAGACTTTCAAGCTTATCCGGGATAAAGAGTTGTATCTCCTATTTTAGGCTTCAAACTGCCTATATAACATGTATGTTCGTATAAAGCCAACAAACAGACAAATATTCTTTCGCATATTATATAAGTATGGCCAATTCAACCTCTACCGTCCAATTGGACATTGAATTCAATTCTATTTGTAACAGTTTTCAATAGCTATTTACATAGCACAAGTTCAACGTTCTGTTGCAATGGCGACGCATAACCTATGTGGGTCAATTGCACATAAATAATTCTGTATAATTAACTAATATGAAAAACAAATTTGTTATTATTGAAAGACGTTACAGCAAAAGTGATTGTGCAAATCAATTAATGCGTCGAATTAAACGTCGCTTTAATCTTGCTGTGTGGAAATCGTAAGCTTGTAGTTTTATGTAACACCGGCCGATTAAACACAAAGTTGACCAATAAATTACGTTTTATAACGCCATTCGATAATTAGTTTCGATTATTGACAAATATAAGATTTCTCATTTGCATATTTCACTAACTACATTCACCGGCCAATCATTTGGTACCGATGGCGCAGATGGTAGTGATCGTATCTTATGCGCCAAGGGTCATGGGTTCAATTCCCACCCAGAGCAAATATTTGTATGATGATGTTTGTTCTGTGTCTGGGTGTTGAATATATGTATTTAAGTAGTATATTTAAAACGTGGTATACGACTTACCACGGAGTCAGTGTATGAGATATTGTAGGAATTAATTATTATTATGCCGGTTTGCTCAAAAGATAATCTTTCTGTTCTTGGAAATGATTTTTTTATAAAACTTAGCTTTTATAGGCTTCAAAATAATATTACACAACCTCATTATATAATAGGTTTCTCGCGCAAGTTTGTCCGAGGAGCTTTCATTTTACATTAGAAGTGGCCTATCTATATACTGCTGGATATAGGCCTCCCCAAGTAAGGAGAAATTAATGGGCACGCTGGGCTGGTGACAATTGCTAGCCAATTTGGCATCAATATGCGGTTTATTAGTAAAGTTAAACAAAAAACACTACAGCATTTAGAGATACGCATATGACGCATATTTTCAGAAATAATATAGGCCAGATGGCACGTCAAAAGTTTTCATGAACCCCGTCAACTTTCGACGCAGACGTATAAAAAAAAACAAGATTTATCGACAACGCCGCTCGCATCCCCAGTTCCCCACACCGATATTTCTAATTTCACGGCCGCTTGTCTATGTGTGAGCGGCGCGCTAGTGTGCGTGACCTTGCTCGCTGCGTTTCGGCGGTCATTCAACCGAAATGCAATTTTGCCACAACCCTTGACTTTGCAGTCTATATGTGTGTACCGGACGCTAGTATAGTCAAATGTTGGCGAGCCGAGCCAACGCTTGGACCAATGTTGGCGCTATTTTCTCAGCACATTACATTTTGCGATTATTTATATATCGCGCGCAGGGTTTTCGTTTCGGCGCCATTTTGAATAGCCATAGTAATTATAATAATATTAAGTATTTATTTTTCAATACATTTTAAGTTTATGTGAGACTGATGACTGGATTAGGTATAAAATACCTGTAATGAGTACAGGATTCTGTTGATTACAGAAAAGTACTTTTAATATACAAAAATAATTGCCTGAATACACCGCACACTACCGGACATAGGCCTAACTAAAAGATTATTATTGAAGGAACTTTGCCTATAATTGCCACAATGGGCAGGCGTGGTTGTATTCGTAGATCACGCCTTCACGACGAGGATAGATACACCGCCATCTGTCGGTTCCAGTACTTTAGTTTTATTCTATCCCTTACGAAACCTGTTTCAGAGATCGATGACATTTTTCTGAGCCGGTAGCCTGAAAATCGTCGTGATTTTTAAGTTGGGTTTTTAATCTATGGAGGAACACTGTAAACTATATAATAAATGTAGAAATAGATGAAATCGTCCAGTTCAAATAGATCGTAATCTAAAATTTGGAATATTTTTTGGGTCTGACTCTGAAATAACAAATCAGAAACTTAAACTATTCTTTCAATCAATTTAATATAATCGAATCTAATGTAAAGTTTCCCATAATATATATTACATTTTAATATACAGTGTAATGTTACTTTGGCTATAACTATGTAGACACTTGCGATTCCTATCAAAGAATGATTATACGCCAAGGGTCGTTACTTCGATCCCCACTCAACTCAAGCAATTAAATGATAAATATTTGTATATATTCGGTCTTTCTTTCCACACAGTCCGCGTGACAGTTAGTGTCACTGCAGCCTATAGACGCTCGTAATATCACAAAGATGTTCTAGCGCGTTGTCAACCTTGTGACTTAACCCAGTAAATTCACTGCCTCTCTCACCCTTCAAACCGGAACACAGCAATGCGAACACTGCTATTTGGCGGTAGGAATACGTGAAAGTGAGGTACCAATGCAGAAAACTGCGCGTGCGATTACACGCTTGGCCAGAGAACAATGTGAGCAAAATCCTTCCTTTTTTAAGGAGGCTTTCCCATAAAAGTGGAACATTTTACCCGTGATTGCCACACTAGGCAAGCGTGTTGGCAATTGCAAAGCGCAGCTTTTGCGACTGGGCTGCTGCTACCCATCCCCGTCCAGTGCATTTGAGCTACAGTATTTCGGATGCATATACCTATTTCGATGGTTCTTATTGGTCTTGATTTACACTAGGTGTGGAAATATATATTGAAGTTTTATATTTGACATATCTCTGTTGTCAAATTTCAGTTCTAAAAGTGCTTTGAACTATTTATCATTATCATTGATGTATCAGATGTAGTGTGAATTTTTAATAAAAAAAATAACATCAATGCCCCACTTTTACGTGACACCTCGCAGACACACGTAGTGGATTTAATAGACCAGGTCGATACATCATACAGTCCGCATGATAGTAAGCTTCACTGCAGCCTATAGACACTCGCAATAGTACAAGGTATCACAAACGCGTTGCCAACCTTGTCAAGTGATATTGTCAAATTACCCAGTAATTTAACTGCTTCCTCTACCCTTCAAACCGGAACAAAGCAATGCAAACTCTGCTGTGTGGCGGTAGAAATAGATGAGAGTGAGGTACCAATGCAGACGACCTCTGTTTGAGATCTACCTTATGTGGATATTTTAGTCATTTAAAGTATAAGAAACAACATCTATCCCACATCTCATCATCGTCATCTACGTTCCGTTTCACGAATGTCCAATGTCAATATTGCAGAAATCCCACAAAGAATTCCAGTGGAACGAAACGTGTAATAATTCAAACATCGAACACTCATGAACACTACTACTATTCGCGTGTGTGCGTGTATCCTTCCTTGACCTACAAATGCAGACTATCAAAGCTAGGTCAGGATAGCGTCCAGCCGCCGCTGACCTCCCGCCCCCCTCTCTAGCCATACAATCTAACACACATGCGAAGCGTATGAATACGTGTGCCGGTGTCACAGTAGTTTGGTCACGACCACTCGGCTAGACGATGCCCAGACGGGTAATCTTGTGATAGCGGTTTGCTGTGAATTAGAAATGCGGTGTTAATTGAGCTTTGGGTTTACGGTTGAGTTAAGTTTGTTCGGTTATTGTTTGGGTTAACTTGACAATTAAGCCTTGTTTAACTTTACGTTATCTGTTGCAGTTAATGGATTGTATTGTTTAGAATGTTTGTATGTTTATGTTTGTATAAACTTTGTTTTATATATGATTGTGATTGAGAAATGATCTATTTTATTTATAAAAACGCCTTGAGTACTGATTTCTGAAAAGATATTTGACACGTGTTTCATGAATTTGCATGAAGAACCATTATACTGAAAATCATTCAAATAACTTAAAGTGCAGCAAAGTTTCATACAAACTTTGCATCCCCATTTTACCCCTTTAGGGGGTGAATCAAAAATGTTTCCTTAGTACTACTTTACGTTATAAAAGAAACTCCTGTGCAAAATTTCAAATTCTTAACTTTTACGAGTATAGTTTATGCCCTGCGTTGACATGTCAGTCAGAAATTCAGTCAGTCAGTCAATCACTCCGGTTCTCTTTTTATATATTTTTATATAGTTTTCGTACTATAAACAGTTTGATCCAACTTGAGAGAAACGATAATTTATTGCTTAATTTTTCTTTTATATAAAAATTACGTGTCACGATCTTTGTCAAGGATGAACTTCTAGACTATGGGCAGCATTCCCGTTGCGAAAGTTGCGATCTGCGCAAAAAAAAACCCCATTTCTTGACCTATGTCCAGCAGTGGACTGCCAATGGCTGTAATGATGATGATGATGATAATGAAGGTATACAGTAAAGACGTTAACGTCTGTCAGCTAATTTGTTTTCGTAGAGTAATTGTTTAAAATGTGCTTTGTTTCCACAAAGTATACTTTTTACTATATTTAAGTATATAGATTTTTTCATTATTTTAACTATATTTCTTGCGTAAAGTTAGCTTCATATCACTATATAGTATCACTGCTCCACAATTTATGCTCAGATCTTTAAAACTACGCTACTACTTTTAATAGATAAAGTCATCAAGGGGGACTGTCTACGAGTATATGAGCAATACATGCACAATGTAGTTAGTTGGAAAACACTGATAATTTTAAAGTTTTCGAATGCAATGGCGTAAATGAACACATTTTTTGGGCGCTAACATTGCAAACGCTGGCTTAACCCGTCGGGCATACATAGCAGATAGTTAGAAATTTCAACAATCTCTCAAACCTTACACACCTCATCTTTTACAAAGGTCGTCTGCATTGGTACCTTACTTTCATCTATTTTTACCGCCAAATAGCAATGTTCGAATGTCTGTGTTCTAGTTCAGAGGGTGAGAGCGGCAGTGAAATTACTAGGTAAATGTGACATAGTATCTTCAATTCACAGGGTTGGTGACACACTGGTGATATCCTTGTAATGACACCAGCATGTATAGGCTGCGGTCATGTTTACCAACAAACGGACCGTATGCTTGTTTGCTCACTTCATATTAAACGGGCCCGATAGCGCAGATGGTAGTGATCATGTCTTGTGCACCAGGGGTTGTGGCTTCGATTCCCACACCGAGTCAATATTTATATGATGATGTTTGTGTTTATGTAGTATATTTGTGATTCGTCTATTGTCTGGCATTCGCAACACAAGTGCTTGATGCGACTTACCACGGAGTCAGGTCAATGTATGAGATGTTGTGGGAATTTATTATTATTATTTATAATACTAAAGGTATAATATATGTATATTATATATCAAATAATGTATTATTTATTAACTAAATTATGCAATGTTCACAGCGTAGCATTTTAAAAAACCCTTTTAATTTTTAGAGTTTAAAGTAACGAAGAATTGTATTGTATACACACAACAATACACGTCTGTAGGGTCGTCCCTAAAAACACTAATGGAACGACACAAGTCTTCAATCCAGTTCCTACGCCCCTCTGCCCTTCGCGTCTAGTTCGAGTCCTTTAAATCTTTTTGTATCACAACCACCGGTGAAGACCCCCAATGTCACATACAAGGGATTAAGCCACGCGTGAATTTGTGCAAGTCGTCCAGGCGGGGAGGGTCTGGTTAGAGTGGTATCCTCAAAAATTTGCTCTTTGAAGGACTCGCCCTCAGCTTTCGGTGTTTCTATGCAGGTGCACGATTCAAGCTGATGCAATATTACTTACACTTTTATTAATAGCTTAGAATTACATCTGTTAAAATAACATATTTTTGAAATATTTTAATGTTTAGCCGTGTGGTAGCTAGCAGAGTACAATAGTATATCCCCCAAAAAATAAACGCCTAGGGCAGGTATGGGCAGTAGCATCCCCGTCGTGATAGCTACGGTCTGTGATCGCCAACACGTTTGCCCAGTGCGGCAAATTTGGTCAAATTTCTCCCTTTCTTGGGGAGGCCTATGTCCACCAGTGGATTTCCAATGGCAGGTATGATCAATGATGTTGATTTTATTTAATATGCTGTATATGTTGGCGGGCCAGATAGTAGTAAGTAAATAAGATATTTGTAAGTCTTCTGTTATCTGAAGTCCGTAATACAAGTGCTTCAAGTAACTTGTCATGGAGTCAGATCAATGTATGAGATTTTGTGGGAATATATTATTATTAATAACAAATTATAAGGTTAAATGCCATAATACTAACACGATAAAGTTATTATATACTTCTACATTGATATCTGTCATTTAAATGAAGCTACATGGAGAAGAAAATCTAAATTTAATAAATCTATATAGTTAATATGAAATATACATTATTTACAAAAAAACAGAAACATTACGAAAACTTAATAAGTTCATCTTGAACAAAGGCTTCAGCATTATATTAATCATTCATCGTTATAATACATTTTGGACGATTTTATCCAAGATCTTAAAGTTGGGCAACCCTTGCTCGTCCCCTTGATCTCATCCTCTAAAATCTGGTACGAAAGGAGGTAGAATTCTTTTCGGCCGGTATCTCATAACTACTTAATAAACTGGAAAGAAAGATAGCTGCAATATCTGCCTTCATTATAAGAGAAACAGCTATTAACTGTCCTTGTTAGATATTTTGCATAAAAACACTACTAAATTGGCAAATACTAAATAAGCATGTCCAAGAGATGATCGCGCGTCACCGGAACTTTTAGCTCGTGTTATCGCAAAAACAACACTAGTGCATCGCCAATCTTGTGACTAGAAGATTGTGTCAGATTACTCAGTAATTTCAATACATCTATGCTATAAATCTAATGCGAATACTGCTGTGTAGCAGAAATAGTGAGAGTGGGGTACCAATACAGACGACCTTTGTAAAATTTCTAGTTCTTTAAATCAGGTTCAAAGTGTTATGCTTAAAAATATTCTAAATTATATTTTAGATATTTATTTCTTTCTTATTCTCAATTCTCTCAATGTCTCAGGCTTCAGGCAGGACTCGAACCAGCGTCTTTCCCATGCCGGGGGACTGCTGTAGCGAGATCTTAGGCAGTTTAGTCAAATTTTTCTAGTGTTCTCTATGTGCTGAGAAATAAGCGCCATTTCCTGAATAATGTAGATCATAAACCTACAAACATTAAAATGTCATACTTTTATAAATTTGAAACAATCGATAATAGTAAAGTAAGATAACGTGCCGTGAGATACCGGCAGAGTAGAATAGTACCACCCACAAAACCAGGTACCGTAAGAGGCGACTAAGGTACCAGAACCGACAGATGACGGTATACCCATCCGTAACAGTGCAGCTCAAATGCACAGGGCGGGGATGGGCAGCAGCATACTCGTCGCGAAAGCTGCGCTCTGCGATTGCCAACATGATTGCCCAGCGCGGCAATTATGGGCACAAAACCTCCTTTCTTGGATAGCCTATGTGAAGCTAACTTAATTCTCTATATGTCAGCTGTACAACAAAATCCTTTGCCGTATTAAAAACATTAACGAATCACTTTTGTGCACAATCAACAAACAAAAGAAAAGCGTAGAACAACAGAACCGTTTCGAATTCGAATTGAAAAACCCAATCGAACGGAACTTATTTCAAATTTGGAATTCTGCTTAAAAAACATTGTGCTAATTATTGGGCCTCGTCTGAGCCATGTACAATTATGTACGGTACGTGTAGGTACATAGTGGTTTTTTGTGAGTGTGCGTTATATAGAAAAAAGGGTGTTTTTGTCTATGTACCGAATAAAAATGCGGCCATAATGTCCGGCAGGACGTTTCCGTGTGCGGGCGGTGTGTGGAAAAAATGGTAAAGTACATTTTTCTTATATATATTTTTTTAGTTTTGTTTGAAATTGGGGATTTTTGATGTGGATCTTTCCACGTTTTCCACTACATTATAAATCAGTAACGGAACTGATTTATAATGGATGAACCTTTTGAACTCAGACGTAAATTCAAAGTGCCATCGAAGGAGTTGGTGAGGAACCCTGTACTTGAACACTTCTTACTCATTCTGCGAGACTTCTATGAGTATTTTGTTTGTAAGTCACCATAAGGTTTGTGAGATCAGAGCCATGACGCGTGTGTTCTCAGCTAATCAAACACTGTGTAGCTCAATCGAAAAGCTCCCATCTGTGAGTTATTTGAATATGAATTATAACAATAATTTTCGAGAAAGTATTTGCGTCTAAGACTAAAAATAATAGTAATAAAAATCTTTTCCTCAATAATTCAAGATTCAGACTTACACCCATCCTTCTTCAACGGCTGACATTCGAAATTTAAATGAAGTAGCCTATCGCAATTAGCGCACACACGCACACCGCGTACACCACTACACGCACACACCCGTGCAAATAAAAATGGCCGATCAAAATGTGTAAGAACATGCACACACACGCAATTCAATATCGCTTGTCATTCAGTAGCATCCGCATGTATTATTTTATTATTTCAACTGTATTCAATATATTTTTTTTTTATCTGCAGAAAAGGAGGTTATTATTTTTTTACAATTATTTCTTTTATCTGTGTGGAAAGGAAATTTAGATAATTTGAAATTGTTGTGTCGCATTGTTTGTTCGTATAATAATCACAAAAGTTTATCAGTAGTAAATATGCATCCTGTACATTAATATTAGATGTTTTGTCACTACAGGACTACACAGCAATATAATAATTTCATTTAATAAATTGAATAAAGTCTTTATTACATTTAAATCTTCAGTTATATACTATTTGCTAAAATATACGCGCTCATTACTCTTTATAAAACTTCTATACGTAAGATTTAGCAATTTGGGGGATTTTTATAAATGTATTTGTCTGAATATTTTGATAAAATACAATTCCGCCGAACTTGTATCTAAGACGACCGTTGCCTTTTATATTTTTAAAAATATTAAAAACACCAGTCAAGCTTCTTTTGAACGCAGTTTACCAAAAAATCACTATAACAAACATAGAAAGAAAAAACAAAACATTTACATAAACAAAATATTGCCTGAAAGTAACTGAAATATTGGAAAAAATATTAAAAAGCTAAATAATTCCGTTTAACCTTGAAATACATATTTAAAACCTTTTCGCATTTTATACTGAGTTCGCCTAAGACGCCGAGTGCCGGATTCAATTCCTAGCAAAACACTTCACTAATAATGTCCGGTATCTAAGTGCAACTGTATATATATTTGTCTTTTATAATAAACTTAATAATTATTACAAAATCAACAAGACATACATTTATTAAATTTATTAATATCAACAAAAAAAAGAACTTATAGTTTTTTTTCTTTTTACTTTTTCTTCCAACCCTACGCAATAATGCAACCTGCCCGCACACACAGACACGCGCCTGCACACAAACGCACGCTGTGTACATCACCCGTGCGTTACGCTGGCGCGACCATGTGGCATATTTAGGTCAATTGTTGAAATAAACGCGATGCGAGACCTCTCATGCACTTTTTTTATTCTCTCAACCTAAGAATAACAACTGCACTTCTCTTTTTAGCTTTCGAATGAACGCTTGCAGGCCAACCGCAAGATTGAGACTTGAATGTGCAAGGCTGAGTGTTACACCCCAGCTTGTAAGTAAGATAATTAATGTACGGTAAGCCGACATGCTTTATACGATAAAATAAAGAAGATGTATGGAAGAAATGCATCAATTACTTAATGAAACACATTTGATTAATTGGTTCTCCTTTTACTGATACGATACAAAGATAAAATTGCAAATGCATGTGTTCGTCTCAATAAATTGAGTTTTTTTCTTAGAATGAGACAGAGATAATCGTGTTTTCTCACACGATGGTTACAAGAGGATACGTTGTAAAACAATCTATTTTAACTTGCAATAACGCCCTGTAAAATGTCAAGGCGCAAGCAAATTGCGGACATAATAACCAGAGTGTTCAAACGTTAAATTTTAAGTTATGAAACGCACAATCATCAACTTAATTGACTGACATTGGCCGTTTATGGGTCGTACGGTCGAGATTGCATCTAAAGAGCGCTGTATTTTTAATATTTTACGAGCTTTCATTGAAGATTGTATTACGAATCAAAATTCATATCAAGATAACAATCTTTAGAATTCGAATAATATATTTAAGTCTGACAGTGACAATTACTGCAAAAATGGCGAATGCAATGTGAAATCCGATTCTAAAGACTACATATATGATTTCACCTTTGAACTTCTGGTATTGCCGTACTATTTAATATACAAGTTTATTATCATAAAACAATCAATTTATTAATTCAATTTACAACTGTAACTGTGCTAATATACAAGAACAAATAGGGTATTCTACAATAGGCTATTCTACTATATGGTATTCCAAAAGTTGCTTATTTTTCTCATTTAATATTAAGATAATTACTAGTTAATTTGCATGTTTTTTTAAGTTAACTTCTTCTATTTATTGAAAACTATCATCATAACATGTAAATAGCAGCCGTAAAACGTATACTACTAGACATAGGCCTCCCAATAATGGAGGAGTTTGGCCCATAATTGTGGAGCTGGGCAGGCGTGGTGGCAAGAGCGCAACTCTGGCAATGGTAACACTACCGCCACCCCCGCCCTGTTTCATTAGAGTGACGTTGTTTTGGATACTTATACCGCCATCTGCTGGTTCAAGTACCTCAGTCGCGTTTTACAACAATAGGTACAGAGGAGTGTATTATTCTACTCTGCCGGTATTCCATGGCAAGTATGAAAACTAAAACTACTCTACAGCAGATTCGCGCCATATTTTAACTGTTCCCGATATTTATTGACAGATAAATTAGTCGCGTTTTTATTTAACATAATTGCAATTTAATTGTTGTAATGACCAATCCACATCAGACGTGACTAAGATTGACAGACAAAAGTGTATAGGTATACTTAAGCACACCTCATACCTTGTGGCTTCCATATTTTGAAAAGGTATAATTATTGTCCACACACGCGTTGATGTTGGTTAACACAAAGGTCGCCGGGACAGGTTCCAGATGTGCTTGCAATCGTTTTTATGCAATCAATATCGGCTCATTACTTGCGTTATAAGTGACATTTTCATATAAATGGCATTATTATGTTCGGACAGATTTTTTTCTAGATTCGTGTTGTTTAACCAATTTTTCTTTATCTTCAACACGACTCAATTAATATTTTGTTATAATTTATTGTTCCAGTAGATGTGACGTTTGTAAAGAATGTGTTATAAATAAGCAAATTGAATAATGAGAAATAAATAAGGTGGACCTGCTAGACTGACGGGCATGCGATTGTCGATTTTTAATGTGAAACGCGCGGGGCTTGCATTTTTGGCAATTGTGCATAGACGCAGGCGGTAATGGACTTCCAATTGTTCATTTAAATATACATATTATTATTTCGATCACATGTGATTCATAGGCCTGAAATATAACAAATTTAATAATATAAAAGGAAAATTAAATTAATTAATTACGTATATTCAAATTGTATCAAATACATTGTATCACGTTATATTCTTATATGACAGGAAAATCATCACCGTGAAATGTTTTTAAGGCGATAAAGGACACATTCCAAGAAAACAAAATGTAATATCAAGCTGGAGAAAAGTAGCGTTACAGAAATCGCACTTCTTAGAATGAAACATTAAATTCGCGTTCCGGATTCCGGCGTAGTTCCGCGAACCGCCGCTTTCTCCACCCCAACGCCTAACGCCATCTGTCTAACCAGAAAGGAGTCAAGTGACGCAGACACAACTAACTTTGGTGATATAAATATTTTAGTGTCTATTTAAGACAGATGTAAAGTTTCATTAAAAACCATTAAGTAATTTTATGTGCAATGGACACAAACTGTAGTATTTTTTATGTCAAAAGAATTTTATTCAATTTGTCTTCATAGTAAGTGAACCACAGTCTAATTTATCACACTTTACCAGCTTAAAACCTACACTATCGTCATCATCATAGCATACCTTTCACTGCTGGGCATACCTATTAATCCACTCCTCGAAAAAGATGGAATCTAGCCCATAATCACCGTATTAAGCAGGCATGGTAATTGCAGAGCAATAGCTTCGTGGTGGGAACGCTACTGCCCATCTCCGCCCTGTTACATTTGAGCTATTTCGGACATCTATCAGTTCCGGTACCTCAGTTGCTTCTTACGGAGAAGTACTATTCTACTCTGCCGGTACCCTATGACCAGGCTCCATTAAACTCCATTCCAATACCTTTCTTAAATATAATAAAACTACGTTTACAAAGGCTTTAAAACGTGGTTTATTTTACTTTTACATTTTACGGTCGACGTTTCGAATGGTGGCCATAAAAAATACTTTTATTATAAGTTGTGAAAGCGTGAATGTTAGAGAATATTACACTTTAATACATGACGATCCTATGTTCAAGGGTCGTGGCTTCAATTCTCATTCAGGGCAAACATTGATGTTTGTGCATATTTTAGCTGTGAGGTATCGGCAGCGTCGAATACCTCTCTCTGTACCAGGTGTTGAAAGAAGCAATAAATATCCATCCGAAATAGTTTAACCCTTTTATTGAGGAGGTCTATGTCCAGCACTGTACTTCCAATGTCTGTAATAAAGATGATAATTTGTGTATGCACCTAGACACAGGTGTTAAAATTGATGTTATAATATATAAATTTGCATCTAAGTATTATATTTGTGATTCCACTGTCTGATGTCCGTAACACAAGTGCTTTAAACGACTTACCGTGAAGTCAGGTATGAGATGTTCTGTGAATTATACAATATATTCAATTTTAGGGATCCACATGACTCATCGTTCCTCTAAAATGATCAGAAAGTGCATGACGTTAGTTTCTGGTTGCCGGCCCCTTAAAGTCTTTGACCTAAATTCAGTATTGCAACGCATACATGAGTTGTAATGTTAAAAGAGATGAATTGATTCGAATTGTGAGAAACGGGGTCAGACGCACAAGGGCCGTTTTTAAATAACGACGTCGGATAAACAAAGAGAAAATGCACTCATTTGAATGTGAATATAAAAGTTTTGTTATGTTCCAAGAGAAAACGTTTTGAATTTAGGTTGGGTATCGTTTAAAAATGACACCAGCTTTGCTTGAGAGTGTTTGGATTATCTATAGCAAAACAAAAATGGTACCGCATTGCTTTTATCTCTATTTATTTATGCAATAAAAATCGCCTGAAAGAATAAAAATCTAGAAGTAGCGTATAAAATTTGTTCGTTTTGACGACTTAAAAGTGAAAGGCTTAACTACAAATATTTTGGAGTTAAAAGTTCGACATATATTATTGGTAATTAGAAAGATAGATCCTTTAGAAGTAGCAACAGGTAAAAAACTGCGCAAGCACACATAAAAATCTGTCAAAATTAAATCTAAATAAAGGTTTTTAATAATATCAAAAAATATATTTATTTTCAACTATATCACAATTTACAAACTGGAGATTTCGTAATATTTTTGCACATATATGTATATAACTGTTGAGTTATTAACATATTAATGTCGTACATTTATAGATATATCCAAACAATCGTGCTTGTATCTGACCTTTACTGAATGATTATATTTTAAAAAGATTTCTTTTAAAAGTATTCCGTGAAAGTGTAAGACACAAACCTTTACCCTTTAACGTCTTCACCAAAATAACAACGTCATATTTAAGCGATTCTTGCAAGAGTTCGTATTTAAAATAATTAAATTATATAAATTAAATATTTTAGAAGACAACTTCCTAGTATTATTTCGCGTAATAACGTATTCTGTAAAATATTGCTTTCTTCGCAATGAAATGAAAGATTATATATCATTAAAAACTTATAGCTAAACATTGCAGCGCAATCAATGGGCAGACAAGAAGTAAATGCACTTTGATCCTATTTATAAGGACTGATGGCTTCTTATCTATATTGAGTTCTGACCTATTCAAATCTGTCACATTTTCTCAATTGATAGGATAGTCTAAAAGATAAATACATTGATTACATAATTCATTGAATAGATTTTTTTTCTAAATGTCCGACCACCTCGATCGAAGGTTTAATACTATCTTATGTGCCAACTGTTGTGGGTCCGATTCCCACCAGAACAAATATTTACATGACGAGCATTTCTGTTTGTTCTGAATCTGGGTGTTAAAAGTGTGTATTTTATATTTGTAATATCTTTGTTGTCTGATATATATAACACATTGCTTTAAGCTAATTATCACGGAGTAAGGCCAATGTATGATAAATAGTTAAAATAAATAATATGTCAAAATTTAGGAGGTTGGAATGAACAGTCGACTTTAATTTTTGCTAAATAAAATTAGTGATACATTTATAAAAAAAAAATCTATTGTAAACTCTCCAAATCGCTCGTTTTATTTTCCGGCGCGTTGCGTCAACGCCGCCTCCCGGCGTACGTTGCATATGACCTCGATACGCACACACACGCACGGTGCACACGTGCGCACGAGTTTGCGTCCGTGTGCCGTGTCCGCACGCACGCACACTCACGCATAATCATGTACAGGCTGTCCTCGTTCCCTCAATTATAAATTAATGCATTATTAATAATATTACCTGACAATTCGGTTGGCGTGATTTTGAATTTATTTTTATTGTAGCCAGTTTTAAGCGTATTTGTTGAATAATGTATTTTTTTCCATATGCGATAGGCGTAAAGTGGACATAAAAAATATTTTTTGCTACTCGTTTTCCAGGCGCGTTAACCAGAATTAATTCTAGATGCATAAACCAAATTTGTTATAGCAGTAGAAAAACAAAGACAATATGTTTACGACAAAATATATAATATTTTATTTTGTGTATTTTTGACAAATGAAGTTTTTTAATTTCGATTTGTACGAACACATTCTCTAGTTTCATCCATTCAATATCTCATACATTAACTTAACTCCGTCATAAGTTACTTAATGCACTAAATTAAGTCATATGTGTTAGTTAGTCATATTGAATATGTGTATTTAATACTTAAATACACATATTCAACACCTAAACACAGAACAAACACTAATATTATCCTATATTTGTCCTATATGTGTGTAGGGATCGAACACACTACCTTTGGCGCCAAGATAGGTTCACAATCATCTGCGCATTTGGGCCCATCGCAATCAGATCAATTTAAAATGTATAGTATGTAGACAAAACATTCTTATTTATGTGTTAATTACTCATATCATAATTAATTTGTTTTAAAATAAATAATTTCCATAAAAAAATTACAATTAATACAAAATCATTGATCCATACATACGACAACATAACTCAACACTGTTTTTTATTTACTATTACATTGATACCACTAGCGCGTTGCCAACTTAGTGATTTGAAAATATTATATCACTCAACCAGAAATTTCAGTCTTTCTCACCTTTCAAACTGGAGCACAGTAATGTATTGCTGCTATTTCGCGGTAGAAATAGCTGAGTCTGGCATTAATATGGACGACCTTTGTATGAGGTATCTTATTACATGAGCATCACTCTTAAATCTTTTATTTTTAGTCAGACTTAAAAAGATTATGCTACCATTTTCTACTATTAAAACCAACCTGAGACAAATAAAATCAACAAAAAAAACAAACAAACTACTAAAAAAAACCAACACAGAACACTCTGTATACCGAATGACACCAATACAAACAAACAGGATGCCCCCCCCCCCCCACCATCACATACCTACTGATCGGCTCATAATAAAATGTGGCTTTTTTATCACTATGTACTTTTTTCTATGTACATTGTACATTCGATTAATCTGTACATAGCCGGGCTAATGTGATGATCGCGAGCGCTGTCTGTCTGTCCCAATACTTTATGTTGTGCATACATTGTTCGGTGATGTAAAACAATGCAGTTAAAAAGGCTGGATAAGTCAACCATTACTATTGGGTTCGACATATTTTAAGTACCTTATGTCACAATTGCAATTAGAAATCAATCCTAATCCCCTAATAAAATCACCAATCGTTCATCATTCATTCATTTATCATTCATTCATTTATCATCAACCAACACCGTCAACGCTGTGGTACTAAATCAAACTCAAACCAGACTTATCTTTTGTCCAATTAACTCATAGTAAATACTTGCTAATCGTTAATACATTTTAATTTAATTACAAATATTTCAGTCTATGTTTATAACACAGACGACCCTTATGACCCTACGGGATCATTAATAATAACTCCTGCGTTTAGGCCTACTTTAAACAAATCTGTCGGTACCAGACAGATCTTGATACTAGGTTTACTGCATATTCATAACACAAACCACCAGAAAGGAACCTGCAAGAAATGTAGTCATAAATGTTAAATATACATAATGAATTATATCATAAATATTAAATAATATTAATAAACCTCATACAATGTTCGTCTGCATTGGTACCTCACTCACAACTATTTCTACCGGTAAACAGCAGTGTTTGCATTGCAGTGTTCCAGTGCTCCGGTTTGAAGAGTGAGACAGGCAGTGAAATTACCGGGTTATGTATCATAATATCTTCAAGTCACAAGATTGTGAACGCGCTAGTGATATCCTTGTGATATTACGAGCGTCTATAGGCTGCAGTGACGCTTGCATGTTTGTCGACCTGAACTAATAAAAAAAATCGGCTTCAGCTCTATTTTCGAAATTCATCATCGGTCAAATCATATCATGATTTGACTGATAATGATTATCTAGATCTAGGATGTCTAGCGTGTTAGTCCCTATTAATATTATAAATGCGAAAGTAACTCTGTCTGTCTGTCTGTCTGTCTGTCTGTCTGTTACGCTTTCCCGGTTAAACCTCTCAACCGATTTTGATGAAATCTGGCATAGACAATCTTTAGACCTTAAGAAAGGACAGGCTATTTTTGAACTCGAAATAAGGGTTGTAAGGGGTTGCAAGGGGGGATGAAAAGTTGTTTGCATGGATCGCTATTTTTAGAGCTAGAAACTTAAAACTTATTTTTCAGGCCATTGATTCGATATAAATAAACGTGACATTCAAAGTTTATATAATTTGAAGTAAATAGGTATGGTACCCAAAAAACTATTCCACGCGGACGAAGTCGCGGGCACAGCTAGTTATCTATATATCTGATCAGATCATTTGATCATTTCAGTCATTATTTTTACGCGTGCATAGTTGTGGAACTTTCATGCTAACTTAAGCAAGGTACACTTTTTTTTACCCCTTAAGGGATGATTTTCAAGAAAATATTTTACATATGATTCATGACTTTTAATGAAGAACCTTCTTACTAAATTTCATTTAAATAACTTCAAAAACAGCATAGAGTCATTCCAACTTGGCACCCCCTTTTTACCTCTTTAGGGGATGAATTATCAAAAATCCTTTCGTTATAAAAGGAATCTCTGTGCAAATATTCAAGTTTCTAACTCTTATAGTTGAGCCGTGAGTTACCAGCGGGTTAGAATAGTACCTCTCTCCAAAACCATCAGATGGCGGTATATCTATCAGAAAAAGCGCAGCTTAAATACTGCAGGGCGGGGCTGGGCAGCTGCAACCTCTTCGCTAAGTTGCGCTCTGCAATTGCCAACACGCCTGCGCCGCGGCTATTATGGGCAAAAATCCCTCAATCTTGAGGGGGCCTATATCCTACAGTGGACTTTAGATGGCTGATGTGATGACAGTAAAGACCCTGTATTGATATGTAAGTCAGTCAGACAGCTATTCTGACTGACCGACGTGTCTATATCTTGTATAGGTAACTGTTGGCCCCGGTAGATGGCAATGGATTTTTGTATAATAAAAAGTCTATGAATTGCTTACATTTTTTTTAAAAAGCGCAGATGGTAGTGATCCTATGTTGTGTGCCAAAGGTCATGAGTTCGATCCTCACCCAGGGCAAATATTTATCTATGTTCTGTGTCTGGATGTGAAATAAATGTATATATTTCAGTAGTATATTTGTGATTTCTCTGTTGTCTAATGTCCGCAACACAAGTAATTTAAGCGACTTATGAAGTTAGGTCAATATATTAGATGTTGTGTAAATTATAATTTATTGTTCTGATTGTTTAACAATGGAAACCGCTAGATGGCGCTGGCAATTTGAGCAAGACAATGTTCTGTGTCCGTCGCTTTTCATTTATACTGCGAAATGCAATAGTTTTTATTTTAAAAAGGACAAGCATCTCCTGTATCGAAGGCTGTGGAGGTTTTTTGCACTTCAATTTAAACTAAATTGGAAAATGATTATATATTTATGTCTCGCGGTCGTGTGCGCGGACACTCGCAAATAACGAGATTGCACCTTATATTGAGTTTTCAGTTCTATACATAAATAGACGGTTAAATGATTAAGTGAGGTACCGGCAGAGTAGAATTGTACCTCCCCCTGTACCAGGTATCGTAAGAGGCGAATAAGGTACCGGAACCGAGAGACGGCGGTATATATTGATTCGAAAATGTCTAGCAAATGCACAAGGTGGGGATGCGCAGCAGCATCTCTGTAGCGACAGCTATGCTCTGCGATTGCCACCACGTTTGCCCAGCGCGGCAATTATGGGCAAAATTCCCCCATTCCTGGAGTGACTTCCGATAGCTAATAAGATTATGATGACGATGAATTATAAAATTTATTATATCTGAAGTGGCTATTGACTGTTAGATCTATACCTTCGCAATATATTTCTTACAAGAACTTCACCTCTAACTGTCATGCTAGGAAGGTGTGGTGGAAAATTGAAGAGAAAAGAACTGAAGTGTAGTTGTCCATCATAGAGATTCCCTTGCCCGTCTCCATTTGAGAGTCGTTGTTTCTGATGGTTATACCTCTCTATAGAGGTCCATCCCCAAGTCACCTCTGATGACATCTGGTACAAAGGATGGTACTGTTCAACCTGTGCTTCATTATACAGTTTATTTTAAAAGCCCTTTGCTTATTTCTTTGCTAGTATAATACAATGCGTGGTTACAATAATTGTTGTCTGTTTGAATCTAGCAAAGCATCACGGAATCCTCATCATTATATCAGCTATTGGACGTCCACTGCTGGACTTAAGTCTTCCCGAGGAAGGAGTACCTTTGCGTCGGAAACTTTTTCCAAACCCGCCTAGTTCGTTTGAGCTTCGCTGTCTTGGACAGATATGACTTGGCCTTTTACGACACTTTTTGCAAATAAAATTAGTACCTACTCTACTCTGCTGGTACCCCGGCAAAATGTTGAAAACTAAAAGCGTTTTTAGGCTACGGTGACGCTTATTATTACGGATTGCATGCCTTGTTGTCAAAATATAAAGCTTAAGTTTGGAAACTAATGGAGCCACTGTATTTTTGGGCTATCTATATATATATAAAGATTTCCTGTCACTAAGTTTTTCCGGGATGAACTGATGATTGAACTGATGTAAGTTAATTTTTGCTTACTGTTTGACACATAGTTTGATAGAACTTAAGAGGTAGGCTAGTTTATATCTCAATTTAAGACAGGACAACGTCTGTCAGTCTAGTCGGCAGGAAAGAATATAAAATCTGCTTCATGCCAAGTTATTGTCCAATTCCTACAATAGTGTAGTCAGTCAACTGTTTCAAAAACCAGCTCAAGCGAACCGTTCATAAATTGCAATTGAAACAAAAAGTCTGCAACAGAACAACTCATAAATGGCACATCATGTGTTTCCGGACAATTTTTCGACACTGCCAACACTGAATATGCCAGAAAAAAACTTGAAAAAAAAAGCACGCAACGTGCGCCGGCAATTCGAAAATAGAACTTTCGCTCTCTATCCGTTCGCTTCGGCCATTTTTTCTTTTTTTTTCATCACACCCGCACGATAGAAATAGTGACGTATTTTTTCCACTCTCGTTTTCACTAGTCGCTCGTAAAAGCAAATAAAGATTGGAAAAACTCGGCCGGATTTTTACGCGCGAACACTGTTTTTGGTTATTCTCTTTTTTTCTTTTTTTTTTAAATTTTTCATAGGGCTTCGCCGCTGCGCTTTTTGCCCGGTGCGGTTTTTTGGGAGTCAATTCAAACGGTATTGTGATCGGATTGTGTAGATTTTTTTTATTATTTTTATAACGGACGCT
Organism: Heortia vitessoides; assembly: GCA_020976665.1. NCBI lineage: Eukaryota > Metazoa > Arthropoda > Insecta > Lepidoptera > Crambidae > Heortia > Heortia vitessoides. The sequence goes on from JACJUM010002525.1 coordinate 17,043,961, forward strand.
TATAAAGTGTTTCATAGTATCAGTTTCGTGGTATTTTGAACGGTTAAAATCGAGTATAAAGTTTTTATTTGATGAAATTTCAATTGTTCTATGCTACCGAACGATACTAGCGCTGATGCGTGACTCTGCTTCTATGTACTCAGATCCTTTCAACATCATCATCATTTGCAGTTATTGGAAGTTCACTGCTGGACATAGGCCTCTCCTAGAAAGCGGAAATTTTGCCCATAATTGCCGCGCTGGGCAAACGTGTTAGTAATAGTAGAGCGCAGCTTTCGCGGCGGGGATGCTGTTGCCCATCCCCGCCCTGCGCATTTAAGCTACACTGTTGCGAATAGATCGCCATCTGTAAATTTCGGTACCTTAGTCGCCTCTTACGACACCTGGTATAGAAGGAAGTACTATTCTACTAGTACCTCACGGACTCAGATAATTTGTCATTGAAGATAATCACCGAGGTCATGACTACGAGGAATATGAGCGATCTAATACAAAAATATAAGAACCTCATTTAACCCCATCTATAATTTATTTTTAAATCGTTTTTTACTAGTGAAATTATTCCTTACTTCTTTAATAATATTAAATGCGAAAGATTTTGAATATATATTTATGTATGTTTGTCACTCTTAAACTCCGGAACGGCTAAACTCATCTATATCAAATTTAGCACGAGAATTATTAATAGTCTGGATTAACACATAAGCTATTGTTCAATCTCGGGATCATGTTTCTGTAGGATAGCAAAAAAATGAAAATCCATATTGGCTACATCACAAACGTTTGATATATTTGACCTATCGAATAAAATCATCATAAATAAAGACTAAAGAACATTAAAATCATTTTAAAACAATTTATGGTTGGATTATTCAAAAAGTGAAGAAGATAAGTTTATCCAATACATATCGTTAAATCAGAATTAGTTATGTAAAAGCATAAGTCCTGTCATTTCTCCCAAACGACATGAAAGAGATGGTATTCTTTTTAGTTAATTTAACTCGACAGACAAGAATACGGCCCGCGCGACAGTAAGCGTCATTGCACCCCATAGACGCTTGAGTCATCACAAAGATATCACTAGCGCAATACCAACGTTGTGACTTAAAGATATTATGTCGTTATACCCAGTAATTTCACTGCCTCTCTCATCCTTCAAACCAGAATTCAGTACGAAGACTGCCTGGTAGATATAGATGAGGGTGAGATACCAATGCAGACGACTTTATGAGGTCTGGTGACAGAGTTTGCTTGTGTTTATTTCTACATGAAAGCTAGTTATCACGAATTAACGAAGCAAATTACTAGTATCAGAAGTCCGCGTGTGCTGACATTGTGAATCAAACCGCAAAAACAGCCTCTAAACCGAAGGTTTATCCATTTGTAAAATTGATAAATTAAAAGCTTAATTTGTTGTACATCATTACATAAACCTACAACACCTTCACCAGATATTTTCCATTTGTTATGAAAGTACAAATTTTGTGCTGGCTGATAAATATATTTATATAATAGTATTTGATTGGTATATTTGTGATTCCTCTGTTGTCTGATGTTCGTAACACAAGTGATTTAAGCGACTTATCACGGAATCAGGATAATGTATGAGATGTTGTGGGAATTCACCTTATTTTCTGATTACTGTTTACAATAATTCGGAAGCGAATATAGTAACCATGGGCTTCCACAGGGAAATAGGTATGCTGCCTGCAATTACCACGCTGGGCAGGCGTAGTGGCAAATCAAGAGCTTTGCTACTTGAGTACTACCCATCCCCTGTTAGATTCAAGTTATTGTGCCTATATACCTGTATTAATGTAATAATTTTATTGCATCATTCTTTATGAACTCATCATGCAGCCAAGCATGTACCAAATATTTAGGACAGATAAATCACATGAGCATTGCACATCGATTTGCACTCGGCACTATTACATAATTTGTAATATGTTATCATAATAATGTGTCTTCATTTTATATTGATTAGTTATAGAACTCTCTTTGTATAACTGTTGAACGAACCACATCAAATATATTAATCAACAATTGTTCGTGTTTTCATCTCAAAAGAACACCTACTCAACACCTTACTACTACACTTTCCTATCAGGTGGATATACCGCTGTCTGTAGGTTCCGGTTCCGGTTATATTATTATATCATGCATAATTATAATTTATATGAGCCGTGAGGTACTGGCAGAATAGAACAGTACCTCCTATTGCACTAGGTATCCTAAGAGGCGACTGAGGTACCAGAACCGACAGACGGCAGTATATCCATCCGAAACAGTGCAACTCCAATACACATGGGATGGGCAGCAGCATTCCCGTCGTGATAGCTGCGCTCTGCGATTTCCAACATGTTTGCCCAGCGTGGCAATTACGGACAAAAGACCTCCTTCTTTGGAGAGGCTTACGTCCAGCAGAGGACTTCCAACGGCTGGTATAATGATATTTTATATTCAAATTCTTACTAAAATTATGATCGAAAAAGTGTGTGACTATGGATGTGTGGATGTATGTTTGTCACTCTTTCTCGCTGAAACGGCTAAACAAATCTAGATGGAATTAGGTACAGCGATAATTTATAATCTGGAGCAACATATAGGCTTGTTTTTATTCGGAAAGCATATTCCCGGAAGTGAGAACCGGCTTTTTATATTTTTATGAAGTTGGCACGATGTTTATACAGTTTAGCTGTCAGGAAGCGACATAGACTTCTTCCTGTAATTACAAGAGATCCCCAGAGATGAGATTTAAAGTAGAGACCTCGCGGACAAGGCTGCGGGAGGAAATCTTGTTAATATAATAAACTATTTTTATTAATTTAAAAGCATTTATCGTTTAAATAATTACTTCATTTTAAAGGACCTGATGGCGCAGATAGTAATGAACCTATCTAATGAGCCAAGGGTCTCACATATTAACCTACTTCTGAGGTAAGTCGCTTAAAGTTGTGTTACGGACATCAGATAACAGAGGAATCACAAAAATATGCTTAAACACATATTTTTACACCCAGACACAATACAAACACAAATATCATTGTATAAATATTTGTCCTGAGTGGGGATCGAACCAATGACACTTGGTTCATAAGAAAGGACCACTGCCAGTCTTAAATTAAGATATAAACTATCCTGTCTCTCAAGTTAGATCAAACTGTGCATAAAAATATTGAAATCGGTTTACTAGTTTAGAAACTCAACCCGGACAAACACAGAGACAATAAGCTATTATATAAAACAATTTTAATAATCATAAACCAACACGAACAGAAATCTAAATGATGTTTGGAAACACTTTAGCAAAACTCGCACAAACAGGATTGCTCTTTACAGATTTTTTTTGTCTAACTTGTCACAAATAACAAAGACCAATACAGACCATTTCACTAACTCGCTTTGTTGTACAGCATCACTACGTCCAAGATACCTACCTACATACACTCCAATATCCAACCAAGCAAAGCAAAACACTCTGGCATCATATAATTTTGTAATCTACCCAAACGAATCAAATACCCGACAGAAACGCGGCATAACTGCCTAAAACTTGAGAATCGGTGGGGGCTACCCCCTCGGAACACTCAAGAAGGAACTATAAAACCTATTACAGATTCTACTAAAAACATCCCCATCTGCATAGGGCTAAGCGCGTACCCACACAAACACAAATAAGTAATAAAGTACCAGTAATATAAAACTAAGAAACATCAACATCTTACCCTCCATCCCCCATGCCCCCGGCCACCCTCCGGGGGTAATTTCTCCCCGAACTTACTAAAATACTAAAAACGGAGATACAGCGGGAGGGACCCCTCCGTTTCTTATGCAAGATCTTCGTATTTTAACCTAAATGTTCGTGGATTCTGCCGAGTTTTGAGTTTTATTCATTTTTATTCACGTACAATGTAAATGCTTTATTTAACCTTATATATTACATTTCTCACTGTTCACTACCTCATGATATGTTACATAATATAAATCATTTAACATATGATCACTAATTATATTTAAAAAAAATAGTATAATGCCTTCATTTACATCCGTATCAACATTGCACCAAACGAATTGTCAACAATATATATTAAATACTAAGTGTATTATCTATATCTCCTATACTCCTTTAAAAATTGATTAAAATGACAGATGCTAAAGTAAAAACTTCACATGAGTTAATTAAATCCGCATTATAGTATTTGGCATCATGATTTGTTATAAATATTGTTTACAAAAACTATATAAATAAAGCATATTATATGATCTTAATCGAATAATCAAGATACACTATCGTCAGAACTATTTACAAACGCGTCAGTTTGACAGATGTCCGTGTGTTTGACAGCTGAATAATGTTAACATTGGCATAATCAAGGTAATAATACATTTCAGTCTTAAAATAATTAAAATTAGTTCCGTTGACGCGTCGACGTAATTATCGCAATGATCTCGACGCTATCATTCTGTCCGTACGTCACGAGCAACTGACAGTGAATTATAATTCGGCGAAAAGCACGCACAGCCGCGTCGCGAAACTAATCTAGCATAAACCACACACATACGCACACCCCGCGGACGCGCGTGTGTGCGTGGAGAAAATTAATGTATGAATACTTGAGGGGGTACGTTTTTCCCCATTTTAAGATTAGTTCCTCGCCTCTTATGTTTGAAGTTACCTTCTTTGACAATGACGCATGTAGATGTAAACGCCGCATTAGTAGGGAGATGATATCTTGAGATATTTAAATATTAACTGCGGGGGAATGTTGGAGACACTACGCTATAGACGCTGCTATTATGATTATTCGTTGACTCGTTCCTCTATACTTTTAAATACAAGTTACCATATACAAGATTAGAGTCAAGTGAAAAAAAAACAAAACGTAAAAATTGACAATTTTCCCTCAACAAATTCCGTGTATTATCTACGTATATTATAGCAAAAGAAAAAAGTGTTTTTTAATAAATTTTGCTGCTTTAAAGATTTAAATGGTATACTTCACTTCGTTCTGCATTCATATGTTTTTCCAAACATTTTTCGCTTCTATCTTGAAACGTCAACACTGGGAGTACAACCTTCATTCCTAAATCCGCCATGTAAATAAATTCACACAACATCTCAAACGTTGACCTGACTGCATGATGAGTCGCTTGAAGCACTCGTGTTACGGATATCAGACAATTTGATTTAATATAGAACAAACATTGATACTGACTATCGAACGCACCAAAAGGCTTGTCATAGATAAAAAATATAGTTGATTTTTAGTCTGATCGGATTTTAAACTTATTAACTACTTGTATCACACACTAGGCGGGGATGGAAGTGATGGAAGCCCCATTCACATGCATCCCCGTGGTACAGTGACCGCGCGCCCTAGTAAGGGATGTGTGGGGATTGGAACACTGACCCATAGAAGGGCGATTCCTTGTGCACAATCGATAATCTTGTTGACAGACAGACATACCTTCAAATCGAGTCTTATCCCTCTAATTATTTATGTGTTTTGCTAAATGATAATATAACCTTTATACTTAATGATGTTATTAAAATTATAGGGAATACTTTTGCAAACAATTTCAAAACCACGAAAAAAAATTGAATTTCAATTAAGAAAGTGTTTATTTTTGTAACAACTACATCTATTATTGAAAGTTATAAATTGGTCTCAGAATACATAAATAGAGAGATAATAAATATCAATTGATCTATTTACAAACATAATTATAAATGTTTCTTTAATTAGTTTCTAACAATATTATTCACTTCATACTTTTCTTTCAGATATCAAAAAATTTGTTGTGTTTGATATAGTGTTTATGTTTGATAGCACTTTGTCTGTTATTTCGTATCATCTTATTTTCTATATATATTACTGAATTCAATTGATAGCAGAAAATTAATAGGCTTCTTATACTTTTAATTGCAGTTTCTGAGCTATATATTTTATATTATAATACACTATATTTTCTTGTAGGGATATAGAGCTGTTAAGTGTCCTGAAAAGATCTTAATGATTTTTGATGACAAAACATGAGGTGGTCCCCATATAAAGATCTTCTGCGTTGGTACCTCGCTCTCGACTATTTCTACCACTAAACAGCAGTTTTCGAATTACTGTGTTACGGTTTGAAGGGTGAGCGAAACAATGAAATTACTGGGTAATGTGACATAATATTTTTTAAGTGACAAGTTTGGTCGCGCTAATGATATCCCTGACTGATTCTTGTTTGTCGAAAATATACATAATATGAATACATAATCTATATCTAAAACATAGCAAAGTTGAAATATAGTCATTATGAAATATCACCGCGAACCATAGTTAATCGAACAAGTTTTCGAAACGAATAAATTCTGTCGCCCCGTGAAATATGACCCCACGATTCGGAACTACCAAACTGTAAATTAGCATTTTTATAGGGTTACTTTTACTAGGTATTCGCGGAGTATTAGATTATTTTTATACATTCGTACAAATCAGGCACAATAGTAAATATAGAATCCTTCATCATCTTCGTCATATCAGCTATTGAAAGTCCACTGCTGGATAGGCCTCCCCAAAAAGGGGGCCTATAATTGCCGCACTGTGCAAGCGCTAGTAAACGCTTATGACAAATCATCTGATATGCTACAAGCTAGAGAATTTGCAGGATATTTTCGACCCCGGAAATATTGTTAAAGTAAAATCAATACATTTAATGTGAGTAATAAATCAAATAACAACACTACGAAGCATCAACATGTATTTTTCTATAATAACCACGGTAACAGCGTACGTATAAGATGCGAACGCAAATAACACGTCCAAGTTTAATCACGCACAGAGTAACGCCAAGGAAATATCTTCATAATTTTAATTTCAGCAACGGGGGAATGTACGCAAGTACGTAAGTACATATGCAGAAAGCGGAACGAGCCTCGTCAAAAACTCTAATCAAAACATCAGGGGCGGCCTCCCCTCCATTAAGCCTGAAAACTTTCAAGATCCCCCATCAATATCCTTAGCGAAATATAATCAATTCTTAGAGAAAGAAACAGTCGCCTTGTATTGATAAATGAGTGCTCCCGTCATATTTCCGCGTGGGCCCGCGGGTGGGGGCGCCCACCTCTACCCCCCACCCCGTCTTAGGAACGTGCAAGATAGTAAGCAATAGGGTTGCCGGGGCTAATGAACTTTAAAGTTTTTAGGGTGTTTCTTAGGGTCGTTTGAGACAGAGATGAGAGAGTTAATGTGTGGATTTAATTGGAGCTTTGGGCTTATCTCTTGGAAGAACTGCCTTTTGTTTTGGGTGGTAACGGTATTTTGTAGGCTTCGGATTTTATATGAAACGTTTTTGGTGGACGACTTCTTAAGTGAAAGTTCTTTTTTATTAGGGATATTTTGTAGATGATTTATTTAGTAATGGTCTAACTAGAACTGCATTGAGCGTGATGCAAGTCGCTTTTAATGATCCTATTGGAAAACAGTCAGAGATGCCTGCGTCCAGCAGTGGACGTCCTACGACTCATATGATAATGATAACATTTGATTATTTCCCGCTTTGTCTATTGATGAATGTCTAAAAATACATACAGTAATGTATGGCAATGGTTTCTATGCTAGCCTTTTTCTGCAACAGCAAGCAGCCTCAATTTAATACATATTTCTTTATTTATTTACCAGACCGGCATACAAGCATACAGTCCGCTTTATAGTATGTGTCACCGCAGCCTACAGACGCTTGTAATATCGCTAGCGCGTTGCCAACTTTGTGACTTAAGGATTATATTACCCAGTAATTTCTACTTGCCTCTCTCACCCTTCAAACCGGAACATAGCAATTCACACACTGCTATTTAGCGGTAGAAATAGGTGAGAGTGAGGTACCAATGCAGACAACCTTTGTATGAAGTCTATCTTATGTAAGTATTTTTGTCAGCTTACTATACTTTCTTGAAAAAAAGGCCTTAGTAATTTCTAGAATAGGAAAACCAATTAAATTAAATCAAATAATAAGATATCAGTAAAACAGGCGATATTTTTAGACAATGTCACGGGAATAGCTAGATATACATTAGCTAAATAATTTAAAACTGATATAAATATCTAATATCCATTAATTGGTACACTATATAAAATATTTAATAAGTTTACAAAAATCAAAGACACCATTTATCACAATCACAACTTGAATCAAAATAAATTAATTATAAGCCACCCCAATTAGTGGCAGCCCTGCTTCGAGCCGGGCCTACGCCGTAGCTACGACGTAGCTAGTGCCCCCTTACAACTTTTTACTAAGAACCACGCGAAATGAGTGGATAAAACATAGATAGCTTCACTCCGCTTTTGAATTATATTTATTTTGTATGAATTTGGGGAAACCTTTTCTATTTATTCTATACTGCACGGCCAGTTAGTTTTCTTAGTATAATAACGGCTATTGGTTTAAATTAATGGTAATTTTGTGTGTATGTACCAAATCTGGATCCCCAAAACGGGTTTACGATGTTATAATTTATGGTTTAGACTTATAAAAATGAGACATTCGAGTTTTTTAAAGTAGTTACACACAACATTAAATAGATGGCGTTGTCTCAATACTAATAAGAACATAAACATTAAATCGTAAATGCCTAAGTAGCATAATTGATAATGCATTCACGCGAATAAAAAAAGGTGCAGGTTCGAAACCCTTTAAAAAACCGGCAACAATAACCGGAAACCTTACAATACATCTACTATAACACACTTTCGGGGCAATATTACCACCCAAAGCCTTTCATAAATAAAAATGGTACTGCTTACATGAAAAACGTTCGACCCAAACTGGTCATTTGACCGTTGATGTAGTGCGAGAATCGAACTCCTAACCCACCTGGACGCGAGCCAAACCGCCGCTCGAACGGCTGGCCCTAGTGATTTAGATGCTCGGGGAGAATCTCACTTGGCTGAGCCTTTTTTATAGCAATTTACCGTATTTGATCACTTTTAGCAAGTAGATGTTTTTTATGTATGATGTTGAGAATGTATGGTTTATAATAATGTCATAGAAAGACCACTGTTGGACAGAGACCTCCCCAAGATAGGGGGGTTTTTGCCTGTAATGACCGCTTAGGTCAGGCTTGGTGAAAATTCCAGAGAGAGTAACTTCGCGACGATGCTGCCCATCCCCACCATATAGTATTTCAGCTGCTCAGATTCGAATATACTACCACCTGTTAGTTCCGATACCTTAGTCGCCTCTTACGACACCTGATGCAGAGAGAGGTCTGTACCTCATACCTTAATGTATTCAAGACCAAGAAACTATGCCTTGAAATTTTTTTCTTATTCATCTTCGTGATAAACTAATTTTACTCTTTCGTGAGAGAGGCAGTGAAATTACTAGTGTGATGTGACATAATTTCTTTAGAACAAGCAATTGGTCACGCTTGTGATATTCTTGTGATAACGCGAACATCTATATACTGCGATGACATTTACTTTTCTTGTCTATATTCAAGTATTTCAATTCTAAGTAACATTATCGATGCATCTGTTTCAAATGATATTTAATCTTCAATTGAATATCCTGTCAATCTCGCCAGCTATTAAATGACTGGCAGTTATGTCAGAAATAAAAAAGGAATTATAAGAGATGGTTTTGTAATTTTATCAAATTTTACGCGTAAGTTTTCTATTTTTCTTTGATAACAACATTCCCCTTAAAATGAGAAACATGACAAAAAATAATTAATGAAAAAGGGAAAGAAATAATTTATATATATATATTGGTCACAATCATATGAAGATGTAACTATTAAAACATTTACATTTTAATATAGGTTGATTAAAACTGGCTGTCAAATGTAATGTCTTTATAAATACCTCATTTTATAAGGTACTTTGTCTTAATTATTGGAGGACTTAATACAATAAGCGTTATGTATGAAACCTTTGTATCATTCAATAACTCGTACGATTACATTATAATAACAAATGGTATTTCATTTTAATCAAGCTATATTGAAACTCTCAGAAATAAAACCCAAAAAATATATGGAAAATAATCCGAGCCCAGAATCGAACCCGCGACTCTGCTCGGCGCCAAAAGCGCCCCCTAAGTCCGGGCCCTCTTATTTTAAACAACTACCGCCTTCATAATACATCCCGTTTCGCGACTAAATATCAGCGAATGTAGCGGTGTAGCGCGACTGAACCTACTCGGTACTTCTGAGGAGCTCACTGGAAAATCGATAGTTATGAATTATGGATTTTTTAACGCTTCTGATGCGAGTACAGCTTGCTTTCACGTCTTTAACTTATAAGATTGGACGTGGAAATAACTGCGACTGGGATTTTTAACAGACGATTAACAAATCTCTTTTTATATTGTTGCTTATTATACAAAAAGTTTCAGAATTTCTATTCTGTTTATTATGAAACATGTTTGAATGACGTTTATTAAACTCCTGTAAATGGCGTCGAACGAATATTATGATATAATAATTTGTTATTAATATTGTTCACATAGCATAAATAATAAATATACATCTTATTATATAAAATCAACCTAAGACAAAAATACACTAAAATAATTTAATAGCTATCATTTACATAAACCAATATTTAGAGAGCTCATAGTCTTATCACATTTACTTATGTAATTAAATATAAATAAACGTATAGTCAATAACATAATCTTATATTTTTTCTTGCCGTGAGGTACCGGCAGAGTAGAATAGTACCGTCTATACCAGGTGAAAGAGACGACTAAGGTACCGGAACCAGCAGTATATCCATCCAAAACAGCACAACTTAAATACTATATGGTGAAAATGGGCAGCAGCATCCTTGTTACGAAGTTGTGCTCTGCGATTGCCACCTCGGCAACCTAGCGCGGCTATCATGAAATAATCCCCCTATATTGGCATTTTATGACTTAATGGAAGCCATAGCATCCCACGGGACACTAATGAATGTCTAGACGCGATTATCCATCAAATTATAACCATATTCAATAGTTATTTCAGTTTAATTTGAAAGTAATTATACATTTAATTAATTTTGTAACTAGTTTTCACGGATTTATGAACCTTAATTAGCATTATTCAATCTCGTTATATCAAAAAGTTTTATTTTATTAATACTTTACTATGTTTTAATTATGACGTAATCTATCACATTGCCCTAAGGTACCGGCAGTGTAGAATAGTACCTCCCTCTGTACCACGTTTAGTAAGAGGTGACTAATATCCAAGAACCAATACATGGAGTATATCCAATAGTGCAGCACAATTGTACAGGGAGAGAATGGGCAGCAGCATCCCCATCGCATAAACTAAGCTCTACGTGGCAAATTGCTTTCCCGTTTAGGAAGGCCTATGTACAGCAGTGGACTTCCAATGGCTGTAATGATGAGCTCTATCTCATAGTTTCCATTAAGTCACCCTTCATATTACAATGACAATTTAATTCTATTGCAATATCTAGCAGCCTGAAGAAGGCCAAAACATATTAAAAATAAAAATGTTTACATCTAGCATAGCAGCCATAAGACCTCTACTGTTTTCATATACCTCCCTGGGAAACTTTGCCCATAATTGCCACGCTTAGCAGGCATGGTGGTGATCGCAGAGCAGAACTACGGTGCCCATTTCTGTGTTGCTGCATTTGAGCTACGCAGTTTCGGGTGTGAATACCCGTTTTGGTACCTCAGTAGGTACTATACTTTTCACCTCATGGCATACATTTACAATACCAGCATTTTACCAGCAAAATTAGTAACCTGAATCAATCTAACATCATTAAACGCTAACTCATAATCCGACTACACCCGGAAACAGAAAATGCAAGTATCAAACCGTATCGGCTCGCCTACTTCCGCGTGCCGTATTTACAAGTATTGTAAGTATAGAATTATATATTTTATAACGCCCCCCCTTACCCCACCACCCGCGCGAACTAAGTCTTTGCGCATCTTTCTATCCCCACCTTTTTGCCTTCTTCTTTTAAAACCACCCATCGTATGAACCCCTTTCTCCTCATTCGACTAATTTCGGGGTACAACTGGAGAATTATTTCTTGCGGCCGCCCGCCCAATGGAATTCGCACCTTACGCCCACAGCCTAAGGTCGTTAATAAGCACAGCCACGCACACAGTCTTGGGACTGTATCTTTTCACTTCGAAAACTAATTCGACATTAGAAGACGGAAGCAAGTGCACACTTCGACTGAGCGGTTCTGGTTTCTACGCATTTACGATAGAGTCGTGTTCTGTTTGCACGAGGAAGTCAAATTAGAGCCGTTTCGTCAAAAATATGAAATTAAAATCTTCATACTAGCGAAAGAAGTTTTAGCATCTTTGTTTTAGAGAGAGACGGGCGTCGCTGCAAGCTTAGTCTCGCTCGCTCGGGGTGTGGGGTGAGGATGGGTAGTTTGGAGTAAAAAGCTGGTTTCTTGATCAATGCGCGGCGCATTTGGAATTAATCATAACCGGGTATTTTCGTCTATGTCCCGGGTGGGGGGGGGAGCCGGTGGAGACGCTGGAAAAAGGGGGGTGAATCGAGAAATCGTATTCTAAATGAAAATACGGCTCTTCCTGTTTACATTTTGTAATAAATTGTTTTACTCCGATGTTTGTGTGACGCAAACTGTACAAGGGAAGCGTCGAATTTATTATTTAGGCCTTCGAGATTGCTGAGATAGCGTGGTGGCGTGATTTCTTGTTTCATTGACCGTAAATCTCTGTAGTATGGCCGTATCTTGTTTACAGGCACACATCTGCGCAAATAATAAAATAGATCTGCAAGTACCTACCCCCACTTTACCCCCTTTATGAGTCGCGTTTTGCGTTTTATGGCACGCAAACTATAACGCATGATGCGTTATGGTCCTCGTAAGCCAGATTGGTGTGTCAGCAACTTTTTAGTGTAGGGGCACAGCCTCCACAGAAGGCTTACACGGGCGAACTAAGTCATAAAATTCATTGGCTTCTCTACTTAAATATACGTCGATAAAATAATACTAAAATACGAACCTTTCGATAAAACTCATAAGCTTAAAAATGTACATATAAATTAATTTTAATAATATATACTGCCAGTATTAATAAAAGAAGATAAACTTTGCGTACATATTTTTTTAAGTGAAGTAAACCATAACAGTTCGTTAAAACTCGTAAGTTTATAAATCTATTAATAAATTAATTTTGATAATATATACTGCCAGTGCTTAAAATAAATCTATTCAATTATTAATACAAGAAAATATACTTTGCATACATATTTTTTTAAGTGTACTAAATAATAACAATGTATTAGTTAATTACAAATTATGTAACCAAACAAGTCTTTGAGGAAAAATCCGTGTTCACACACTACAGCCAGTCATGCTTTTTATTCAGCCTAAGCTATCAAATAACTGTACATTTTCATAGTAACACACAAATTAAAGGAGAGATTAAGCTGAGAGATGACACTAATTCGTTAAGATAGTTAATAAAAGTTAATTAAATATATAATTTAGTTTCAAATTTTGAACAAATATATATTGGTTTTTTATTTACAACAAACCCAAGTAGCCAGTTAAGATTCCATGCAGTCTTTATTTACAAATATATAAATTTAATTATAAAGTCACAATGCACCTTCCGTATACCAAATAAAGTATAAAACAGTTCAGTAAAATCCGTCGTACCGACTGATTAGCGTGTAATTTATAAATACTATGTATATTCAATCATAATTTACATTACCGCACTAGTATATAAAGTAGAATCTGAATAAGTTTATAGTCTAACAATAAAATCCAGGAATCCTAAAGGCACCCTCATATTTAAATTGATGTCTAGATGCATACGCTCGAGAGACAAGGTACACACGATCGACGCAACCTCTAACTATCATTCGATATGATATTCATGGCACCAGAAGGCGAGGGAGAGACCAATATGATATTATTGTCACTTGCGGTTGAACGGCAGTGTGAACACGACAAAAGGTTGTTGTAAACCACCGTGTAAGCCTCAATAGGGTATTGTATGAGCTTTGTTTTGAAAAGGCGTGGTATAACATGTGTTTTGTTGTCGTGATAATAATTTATGAATATCAATTATATATATTTAATAAATATTTATTTTTTTAGAGAACAAAAATATGCCTCAAGTTATTATCACGACTAATATCAAAAATATAAGTCAGCAAACAGCAATTTTTTATGTTAATTTTAGAACTGTACACCCTAATAACTCAGGCATTTGTAAACGCCTGCTAAAATCAAGCTAGCAATATCTCAGATCGCGTCTTGTTGCTGCAAAGCGACGTGTAGGCGCTTTCGATCGGCCGCGCTGCAACTACTACGGACAGTGCCTCTAATCGTAGCGCGTGCTAGCTTCGTAGCTCGTAGACGGTGTAAGTGTCTTTTATTTTCTGCTGTTCATTTGTATTTACGGTAGTCTGTATTTTTCAATTGTGTTGTTGCTTTTATATATTTAGATGTTTTATTATGAAATTGTTATGTATACTAGTGAGATTAATTAATTTTGCGTATTAAATGGTACACTTAGAATTTTTCGCTAAATATAAATAAATATTAAATTATTTCTAGCTTTTTAAAATCTTATAACGTTATGCGCGAGTAATTAAGAATTAAATACATATGTTATACATTAAAATGTTATTTTAAATAGCGTGTAATTTTACTTATTAGCTATGCGAGTTTGTTTCTGAGATTTTATAATGAGAGCAAATTTTGATATCCCTACGTTCCTGGAACTCAATAAAGTGAAATTTCAGTATAAGATATAAATTTTGGCATAGTACGTAAAATCTTAATTGGTTAATTTTAAATATTTAGAAGTACCGTGTAAATAATAAAAAAAATACAAATGCTTAGTTAAAATAAATATATTTCTAATATTTTAAAACGTAAACGTTTGTATGGATATTAAATATTCAATAACACCAAAATTACTGAACCTTTTTTTAATTAAATTATACAATAACATAAGTTATACATCAGAGTATCACATCCGAATAGGTCTGATAAGAGGCTGTCACTTCTAAAGATATATAATTACAGGAGTGCGACAGTTTAATATAACCTTTTAAAATAAATTTAAACCAGAGATCGTTGTTGAATAAATCAAAATAGATAACTTATTTGGTATATATAAATGTATATAAATGAAATTTAAACGCCAATATCCTGTGCCGGGGCGGGAATCGAAGACGCTACTTCCAGACAGTCTGTCTCCCTACTATTTCACATTTTACACAATTTCCTTTCCATAAACGCTGACTTGCATTGGACCATTTATTTGTGCTTCGAGTGATTCACTACAAAATTTGCTCAAAAGGAAATAAATTTTTGTATGATAATCAGAAATGTTATAAAATATTTATAAATATATTTACTCGATTTGTCTGAAAAAAAATCTATTAATGCATATACATAGATTTTACATAATACATCTATTTATATAAAAAAAAATCAATTATGATTTTAAAATTAATGACTATTATCATAAATATTTTATTATTATACGATTTCCATTTTTATATAATGTATGTATTTCATGTTAATTGATTCTTTATTTTATTGTCATGGTTACATTTTAAAAAATCCTCTAGTGTAATACTAAAAACATCAATAATATCACAAACACCCAGCCTTAACACAAATACATTTCACTTCTAATTGACGCAGATGTCCTAACCAAAGCTAACCTTAAGCCACACGTTATCAAATTTTATTTATTCATTTGGTTTTTCAGCTTTTGATAACAGTAATGCGGTAGTATACTTAATTAAACTATATCTTAGAACTAAATGTAACAAACAATTTAAGAGAACACAACATGCAACAATAATAAAAAAACATATTAACTAATACTTAAAACTTGACTAAACTGCTAAAAAAATCGTAATACAAAATCAAGAATACATTAACTAGAGTAAAATTATTTAACTGGCCCAAAAATTTTAATTTATTTATTTCAATCAATATTGTTGCATATCTTCCAACATTAAAATGAGTACTAAGACAGAAGCAGGTATAAATGGTATTCTTAACATAGTAAAACCATCGAAAATACTTAATTATTACTCCATTTACATTTATTTTAATATGTGAGTCAAAAGCCAGCACACACTAGCGAGTGGAGCTCCAAAATTAGCCCCCGCGAAGTTCAAACAAACATCCTCCTAAACACTAAATGGAACCCTCAGGAAAAAACGAAATAAACCCGACGCAAAAGTATTTTCATTATCTAAGCCCGTGACGCAGCCTCCCAAAAACCGTACCTACTCGTATATTCATTTCCGTTTCGTTAATACCGCATACTTTTAACTGTCTAACTAGGTGGGGGTCGCCCCCCTACCCCCTTCCCAGCCCACTACTTACACGGTAGGCACAACTTTTATAATACTACGTACTCGGGTGCTTTTTAACGAACCCCCCGTTCACCCTAGGGGGCGCCACCTGGCACGCATACCGAAAAATACGCAGCCCCACCCGCTACCACCCTGCCTCCCTGGTTAGAACTGAAGTGCCAGTATTTTGCGTATTTTTAAATTATTCTTCACATGCGGCTGTTTTTGGATGTTTAGTTCGCTCTGTATAATTCTGTGCTCTGATACTGGCTTGTGTCGAATTAAATTGGTGCAGGCTATTTTTTTTTGTTTTGTAATACTTCCGGTGATCTAATATCTTTGATAATTAAGGATTTTTGTCTTACAAATTGCTCATTATATGATATATTAATGCTTGTATTCTCTTGGATTATTTTTATAATTACATTAATAACTTTTTGATATAAGGAAGTCTAATTAAATTTGCCTTAACAAAGATTATTTTAATACAATTCATCTTCATCATATTAACTTTTATATAATTATTTATTAGATTATTTAAAAAATTAATTTGATTGTGTTTCGATAACAATTTGACAGAATTAGGTGATATCAAATATCATTTTTTATATAATTTAGACCGCCATTTTGGCGTGACGTGACAGTTTTCACACAGAGTGTGAATTAGATTCGTTATGGTTTTTCCTATGTAGAGTAAGCATATATCTTTTGATTAACGTATAAAAAAATCAACAAATCTATGATATTGAATTTACTATGCCTTCACCTTTGCCCTGGATTCGAATCGTTTTCATATCTCGACTGACTGACCGAGTTAATGATAAACAAGCCTTCAAAGGAATCCGCGAAGGATTATTCAGAAATAGCGCTATTAAAAATATCAGTAATTTCATTCTGTTATCCGGTAAATGTAGCGTTAGAAATTCTCGAAAGAATGAAAAGGCTTAATAAAACATATTTGGAATTACTTTATTTTTTATTAAATTCATAATTAGTGTAAAGTATATACACGTATACTGACAACATCTTTCATCATTCTTAAGAAACGTCGAAAAATTGTCAAACGTACAATAAACCGAGTTTCAAAGTCGTTAAAAGAGAAGTTTTATTATAAAATGGTATATATTTTTGTAGAGATTATAAAAGTTTTATATTGTTTTGTCAAATTAATTTAACAAGTTCAGTTGATACCGCGTTTATTAAAAAAACAATACTTTGAATACCGCAAACAAAAAAAGTAAGATAAAACGCCAAATTAAATTCACCTCCACTCACTACGAAGAAGGTACAGCGAGTATCGTAGTTACGGAGCCACTTACTTACGGGAAAATCTCCCATAAAATACCATAAGCATATTTTCCCCAGCAAAAAATAAATATTGTAGCGCACTGAATAGGCAAATATAACGGAAGGCGCCATCCAAATAGTTTTATCAAAGGGAGCCAGGTGAAAAATCGTCTTAAGGCGAAACAGTTAGAGCTGAAAGTCCGCCGACGTCTCCATCAGGATCGGCAACAGTTTTACAACCTTCGGAAGCTTGTTTGACACTTGACGTGGTATGTTACAAGTTGGTGTGTTATTGACTTCTTATCTCCGTGTACCATCAGTAGTTTTGACATAAAAATTGTTTTATATTTTCTCCGGGTGTGTTCGGAATGTTTCAGAAAATCTGATTTTACAAGCGGACTTGACATACGTTGTTTTGATAAATAACCTAGATACAGACTGCAGCGCCATTTGAGGAGTTGATTTGCAAATCTAAATAATCAAGGATCCTACTTAAATGCATTAACAAAAATTCATTCAAATAAATCCAGCCGTTTTATTGCAGTGTAGATAAATAATCTAGACACCTGCTATAGCGCCGGGCCGATTTGTGAATTTAAACCGTCCAGAGTGCCACATGAACGCATACAAAAAATACATTGAAACCGGTCCAGACGTTCAGGAGTTCTCATTCAGGAGCTCACACTGGCCTGCACGTTTTCGTACTATCGTAAGGATATCACTAGAACGACTTGAAGATATCATATCACATTTCCTAATCATTTCACTGCCTCTAACCATTCAAAGAAGAACACAGCATGTGATCACTGCTGTTTGACTTTGTCTACCCGTGCAGACAACCTTAACAAGAAATCTAGTTTTAATGGTATTAGTATTCTTTTGTTTTTATTAGCATAATGTACAAAAAATAACTGCCGTGATTCCTTTATCGTAAAGAAATTATATTTATTTTTACAATTCAAAATAAAACATAGACAGATTTATTTTTAACAAATTTGAATTTGCTCATAAATTTTAACTGGAACAACGAACGTTCTGAAATAATATTATAAATAATAAAATAACAAGTTGTTTATAAAAAAAAATCCATACCAGATTAACACAGGATGAAATGGAGGCAATTATTTACGGGGTCGGCGAAATTTATTGACTCTAGAAAATGTACGGTTTGTGTTTTCATCGCGAAAAACATCGTTACCATGATTTCATGCTATCTAATTACATTCATAAATCTTCAACATACAATTATCTGCTAAATCGTATACACAAACAAAATATCGTATCAACATCGGATCAGCTATTAGAAGTCCACCGCAGAACTAAGGCCTCCGCAGAAAAAGGGGAGTTTTGCCCGTAATACTACGCTGTGCAAAGGGGACGCTGCTGCCCATCCCCGCCCTGTGCTTAAAAGCTACACTGTTCCTGATGGATATACGACACTTCATTGCGTATTTCTTTACACTAATATTATTAAGACGAAAGTTTTTTACTATGTATGTTTGTTGCTTTTTCACGTCGAAACGTCTAAAGCGTTTCTAATAAAATTTGGTATAAAGTTAGCTTACATCTTGTATTAACATACAAACTACGTTTTATTGCGAAAAAATATCACTGTGTGTGGAAATACAAAGATAAGATACGATAACTACAAAGTTATTTGTCCACTAACACTTATTTATACACTTCAATTCAAATAATTTTGGTCTTCATACTGGACTAAAGTGAATTTATATCAGATTTTCCAGTTGATTTTCGTTGTTTAAACTCTGTATTAACTCCGTTAATATAATTATTATTAATGAATAAATTACAAATTACAACCTACACTTAACAATTTCTACTTCAATATCAATCGCGCATAATATATTCTATTTAAACTTAATAATCTGACTAATTCTTTCATAAATTATTATATCACTAGTTTTATCGCATCCCTAAGGAACTCTTGTTATGCCCAGATTAATTCTAGGTCACTTTTTTCACCTATTTTTCCGTACTTGAACTGTACAGTTCCACAGAGAAGAAAAAACCGATGTATCCCACGAGAATATGTCTATGCCCAAAAAGTAACGCATATGCTATTCTAAACTGTCCATAATCTTTGAGTGAAATTTCATTTAGAACTGTTGAGCTATTTGTGAGTAAAAGAGAAACAAACATACACACAAACTTTTGTGTTTATAATATTAGTATGTATTAGAAAGAAACAAATATCTTCGACAATATTTTTTTGTCTACTCACAAATGTGCTATATAATTTAGATTAAATTAGAAAGCGCAGTTCAAGACCAATAAGAAGTCACCTTCAACTAATGCCTTCATTATACTACCCATCGTCTTTAACAAACTATCGTCAAAGCTTAGTAATTAGCTAGTACACGTAACTCCAGGCCGACCATACAATACAATTCCCACGACAACAAAAAAAAGTCCCACACAGCAGCCAGAACGGGACGCGTAACAAAAATCAAACGCGAAAACCTCCACAATGGAACTTTCTAATGACAAATTTCCAACAAAAATCTAATACACGCAGAAGCGTTCCCCAACTCACACCCAACCCGCCCCCACCCGACCCCACCCGACACACATCTACGTACGTACATATAAGCAATTTTTGATCAATATTTAAAAATTAACCCAGCCTCTCTGCTAGTTTTTAAATTTATTCTGCGCATGTCATGGGTTTTAATCAGGCCGCTTGCTACGCCTACCGTCACGTACGATCCTATGTTATCGTACAATTGTTCGTATGTGTGCGATTGGGTATCGGTTTTTTTGCAGTACATATGTATTGAGAAAAACATAGGCACACATGCGTGTCTTTTGGGCACATTACGGCGCCATTACGCCTCCGTTAATAAAAGCCTCGCTTCGTAATAAGGTTGTATTTAGTTGTGTCGCTCTGTTCTTTGAGAGCCGATGCTTTTGTTTTAAATTTTCGCGCTTTATGTCTGATGTATATAATTAATGTTTCATCCAATAGTACACGCAATAATGTCTATTGTCCATATTTTTCATTTCCATAAACCTAGGATGTAAAATGATGACAAAGAATTACGATTAAGTGTCCCCGTACGGTTTCTCCGGTAAAAAAAAACCATCTTCATAACATTCTTTGATGTTATACTAAACAGTTTTCATAATGTACAAATATATAAACAAAATATATAAATATACAAACAAAAAATACGAAATTTATTAGACGTCACTTTTGATGATAATTGAAGATAATACCAATTTAATTGAGGAAAAGATTCTTTATTATATATATATATTCTCTCTATTCTTTGTTAAAAATAAGCATTGAATTAAAAAATTTACTAAGATCTTCAGAAAACATCTTTTAATTAAATTAAAAAACGCCTAGACTTATGACTTACTTACTAGACACACTTATAGGTCTAGAAAATTATAAAACTTCCCTGATTGATCTCAATTTACTGATAATAATAAAGTATAATACAAATTGAGTAAGTATATCGTTAACCTGATATCATTTGGTGTTATATTCCTTTGCGATTTATCGACATTGAAATGTTAAAAAAAGTAGTTTAATTTAATTTTTACTTAGGCTGTTCACGAGAAGGTTGCTACACAAAATGCCTATTTTAATTACCTAAACATTACAGTTTTATTACTTAAAATATGTCTTTAGTCAAAAGAAATTACTCTATATGTTTCAACCGTTGGAGATTTGGTTTTTTGGAACTAATTTACTATTTACTAATTGGAACGAATTACTCGGAACTTTGGTTAACAAAAAAAAATTAAACACACAACTCTTTTCTTTTAGGTTGCTAAATCAGTTGACTTTCATCACATTCAATCATAATTAACTTCATATTCATATCAGTATATTAGCGATATCGTTCTCAATTTCCTTCTCATGGGAACTTCATAAAGGTGATATATATGTTTTTAACTTGAATTGTACCGATAAGATTTTAATACAGGCCTCCTCAAGAGAGGGGGAATGTCACCCATAATAGCCGCGCTGGGCGATCGTGCTAGCAGTCGCAGAGAATAAGTAGCCCTGCATCGTTAATGCCCTTGTCAATTCCACCCCGTGATTTTTAGCTGCACTATTCAGGATGGTTATAACACCTGTCGGTTCCGGTACCTCAGTTGCCTGGTGCAAAGAATGATACTATTAAACTCTACCTTGTTCTCCGCGGCAATTATAAACTTATTAAATCATGGGCGTATGCAACGACACAAATAGGTAATTTGACATGGTACATTCGTACATATAATGATGGCGGTATACCCATACATCATATCATATCATCATCTGCAACTGCCACCACGCCTGCCCAGTACGGCAATTATGAGCAATTATCCCCTTGTCTTGGGGAGGCCTATGCCCAACAGTAGACTTTAGATAGCTGATATGAAGATGATGAATTCGTTTTGGTTTCTCGGAAACCATAGTAATTATTAACAATCAAGGTTATATATTTTATTACATTAGTTTAAATAACAGTTCTGAATTATTCAAACACCCGTAAAGGCTCTATTGATAGTAATATCTTGCACATTGTGAGGTTTCCGCGGATTATTTTCAAATAGGGTTAGTAAGGCCCAAAGGGTGAAAACATTCAAGTTTTGTGAAAGCCGCTCAATATGTTTAGGGGAGAACATTCTGTATTTCATAGCTGTTTATTTAATATTGTTACGCCTGACTAGTATTCTTGTAACGTGGCATTAAAAAATAAATTATTAAATATTTACATATAATTTTTATTTTTGTATTTTATTTTATTTAAATGAATCATCTACGATTAATATATTTGTCAAAACATAATTGTTTAGAACTTAATATTAAGTCAATATGTACAATGCACAAAACGTTCAAATCGCAGTTTAACATAAAAGAGAAAGCGGAAGCAAAAATCAAAAATCAAAAATAAATGAAACTTATTTAATTTTTAAGCACACACCATAGCGAAATACACTCTGCGACATGGAGTTCAATCATTATTAATATTATTTTTAGGTTTAAAGTTTATTTAATTTCTCTTAATAAGATATTATAATCAATTAAGTCTAAAGACAATAAATGTTTATCTGTTTCGAACATGTTCAAAATGTAACCTCATCTTTCAACTATTTCATTCAACATGTCTATAAAATACACATTTAAATTATAGCCAATGAAAGTTCTAACTGTTAATAAAATCCGTACGGAATCTCGTCGGTTAGTTTTTAAGTTTATCCCGTTCAAATATACAGACTTAGGGTCCCCTTTTACATTTGTATAATCATCATTTAAGCAATTGGAAGTCTTCTGCCCATCCCCGCCCTGTGTATTTGAGCTACACTGTTTCGGATGGATATACCGCCATATGTCGGTGCTGGTGCCTTAGTCGCCTCTTGCAACGCCTGGTACATGGGGAAGTACTATTTTACTCTACCGGTACCTCAAAACTGGTATGGCTATATATTGGTATGATACCACTGTGCTTTACAGGATCTTATCCCTACTAATATTATAAATGCGAAAGTAAATCTGTCTGTGTGTGTGTTACGCCTTCCCGCTTAAACCTCTCAACCGATTTTGATGAAATTTGGCACAGGCAATCTTTAGACTTTAATTCGAAGTAAGGTTTGTTTTTGATTCGATATAAATAAACGATATAAAATGTTAATTTTCGAATTAAAAACATTTTGAAATAAATCGATATAAAATTACATCCAAAGATTATATACACAGAGCGCAGCTTTCGTGACAGGGATTCTGCTGCCCATCCCCGCCCTATTAATTTGAGCTGTCCGGATGTATATACCGCCATATGTCGGTGCTGGGACCTTAGTCGCCTCTTACGACACCTGGTACGGTGGGAGGTACTATTCTACTCTGCCGGTACCTCATGACAAGGAATGCATAAAGCTATTTCTTTTTTGCCAAATGCACTAGAAATACATTGTGTTTAACACAATATTATTAAACGCGCAATTGTTTTCTAGACACACACATATTTTACCCGAAATAAACATTAATTGTCTACAGATTTAAATAATTATTGTATTTTAGGTCAATTATGGTCAAATTTCGACCACCGGCCGACCATCATTAATTAAATACACCGGCCGATCTATCTAACGAAGTGTGCCAGGCTTCAGTTCAATAGAGCCTCAAAATAGGCTGTTACCTTGACAGCTGGGTTCAGTGCCGCTAGAATACTGATGAATAGGCCGGATTAGGCTCGGATTTCTCGACCTTACCTCCCTTAGAGATTGGGAATTGACGTTCATATTACTTGAAAACTTTTTAACCTTGCCCTTTAGAATAGAAGCCTTCGCCTTTTTTAAAAACTAGCTAATTTACTGCTTCATCATGTTTATCATCCCTCAAGATCTTTGCTTTTATTCTGAGTTTAAAAGTTGTTATTATTCTTAATTCAAGTTTCAACAAAGTCAGTGTATAGTAGTGAAAACATAACAAATAGATAGAGTTACTCGTTCAGTTCTGTCCTTCAGGACAATTTTTACGGGATAAAATATATCTTATGTCTTTTGAAATGCCTTCGTCTAAGTGTGTACGATATTCTACGACGATTCGTTTATTGATTAATGCGTGACAATGTTACAAACTGTCTTAATTCTTAAAAGTAAATTCTCACAACATTAGACATAGCTGACTCTGAGATAAGTCGATCAAAGCACTTAAGTTATGGACCTTAGACGACTGAGGAATCACAAATATAGCACTTGGAAACATATATTTAACCCAGACAAAGAACAAACACAATTATCATCATATATATAAATTTGTACTCGAATGTGGGAGTCGAACCCATGACCTTTGGCGCACAAGATTCACTACCATCTGTGCCATTAGGCCCGTCAATGTCGTACAATGTGTGAGATTTTTATCAATTGTCATTATTATTTTTTATTACGTATGCGTGATACCGTGATACGTAACCGTGAGGTACCGGCAGAGTAGAATAGTACCTTCCACTGCACCAGGTACAATAACTGACAGATGACGGTATATCCATTCGGAACAGTGCAGCTCAAATG
Organism: Heortia vitessoides; assembly: GCA_020976665.1. NCBI lineage: Eukaryota > Metazoa > Arthropoda > Insecta > Lepidoptera > Crambidae > Heortia > Heortia vitessoides. Next base: position 17,068,619 of record JACJUM010002525.1, read on the forward strand.
CATACCGCGAGGACGGGCAGCATTAACCTCGTCGCAAAACTGCGCTCCACGATTGCCTACATGCTTGCCCAGAGCGGCAACTATTAATAAAAATCCTCCTTTTCTTGGAGTGGCCTATGCCCAGCAGTGGACTTTCAATGGCTGGTATGATGATAGTAAGCGTCACTGCAGCCTATAAACGCTCAAAATATTACAAGGATATGACAAACGAATTGCCAACGTAGCGACATGAAGATTATTAAGTATATACGACATTAGATTAGAAATAGGTGAGAGTGAGTAACCAATGCAGACAACCTTTTAAAAGTCTACCTGATAAAATGACATTAAAATCTCATTTTAAGACTCAAAGTTTGTTACCAAATTTCGCACATTGTTTATTGAAAGTCAACGCAAATAACTAGCTTCGTATTTATAATCTCAATTATATAGATGTAATATTTTAAAACATTACCATTTTATATGTTTAAAATTCCGCATTCATTGAATGTCTTAATCATAATTATTAAATTAAATTTTTCATTATAATTAGGTCAGAAATTTCGGTCAAGGAAACTTACAGTCTCCCTTACACCCCTCTCTTTCTTTTACACCGACTTCCTCGTTGGGGAGCGCAGCGTATAAAGATGAAAGGTCAAATTTTAGCCGACAACTTTTGCTACAACAGGCAACCTATCTAGTGCTAAGTCCTAAGGAAACAAAATAACAAAAACACAATAGTAAACCCTTCGCACATTGTTTCTGCAAGAATCAACGTACTCTTCGCGCGAATGTCACGGAGAGAAAATTAAAACGTAACTTTGTAAAGAAAGAAATAACCTTAATTTTTTTTCTTATTTGTCCACATCGTTGCTTGTGTGTAAGCATACAGGCCGTTTAATATTAATCGTCATTGTTACCTTCTCTTAAAGATATAACATCACATTACCCAGTGATTTCACTGCCTTTGAAACAGGAACACAACGACTGATATTTGGCTATAAAAATAGGTGCCAATGCAGACGTAATTGTAAAAAATTTATTGTAAAAAGTACCTTTCTAATCAAATTAAGTATGTCATCGTCATCATATCAGCCATTGATAGTCCACTGCTGGACATAGGCCTCCCCAAGAAAGGGGAAAATTTGCAGAGCGCAGATTTCAGCTGCCCAACCCTAACCTTTGCATTAGAGCTGCACCATTTCGGATGGATATACCGCCATCTGTTGATTCCGGTACCTTATTCGCCTCTAACGACACCTGGTACAAGGGGAATACTGTTCTACTCTGCTACCTCACGGTAAAGCAAAATATCTGATATAAAATTTTTATTTTGAGCTAAATTACCTACATTAATCTAAGAAGAATGCATATTTTTTTCCGGGATCAAGAAAACGGCCGCCGGCAAAAGCTTCAAGGATAAAAAGCCAATAAAAGTCAGCACGTCATCAAGCACGACGGTGTAGAAAAATATTGTTTTTGCGTGGGACGGCGCCGTCGTAGTACTACCAGCCTTGAAGCGTTCCCGGCTGAATTACAGTTCTAGTTAACGTCCCGTTGGATATTTCAAATCTTCCCCTTAATAATATTTAGAAACGGAAGCGGTGTGGTGACTTTGGAACTGGATTGTTATAATGTTTCCATCCCACTACGCTTACGAAAACAAATTATTATTATAAAAAATGATGAATCTGTTTGTATGTATGTAACGTATAAACTCTTAAAGTACGCGATCAATTACAAAAATAATTTCACCATTAAAAATCTACTCTGTAACAAATTATTAGCTATATTATTAATAACAAAAATTTTTTTATTAATTTTTTTTAAATTTGTATCAAATGAACTGAAAAAGTACTGAATCAATTTCAAAAATTATTTCACTAATAAAAAAATTATGTTAACAATATTTCATCTTAATATCAGCCATTGTAAGTCCACTGTTAGATTTAGTTATATATAGGATTTGCCATCGCCACCTTGTGCATTGAGCTACACTGTTTCAGATGGATATACCTCCATCTGTCGGCTCTGATTCCTCTGTGGCCTCTTACGACATCTGTTATAGGGGAAGGTACCAGTACTATTTTACTTTGCCGTCACGGATGCTGCGCTCTGCGGTTGCCCACACGTTTGCCCAGCGCGGTAATTGTGAGCAAAATTCCTCCTTTCTAGGGGAGGCCTATGTCCAGCAGTGGACTTCCAATGACTGTAATGATGAAGGGAATTTTTAGTTTAGTTATTTAGTTAGTAAAGTATATTTTAAGTTTGAGTTGGCTAGTATCCCGAGCGAGCCATGCTTATTAAAAAGAAATACGGCCCAAACACCGCCTCCTTGTCTTGATATAACGATGAATCAATTTCAATGAGAATAAAGAGGGAAGTTACTCCACCCCTCCTCGGTGTACTGAAGTTGTGTTTTTCTTCAAAATGGGTGAGATATTTTTAATCCGTTGGTATTTCCAAATGCTGGACAAAAATTAAGAAATCCTTCGAATCTTTATAAAGCATGTGTGAAGGTGATTTGTCAATAAACCAGCAGTGTTGTTTTCTTTCCCATAAAACATGGAAATATAATGTATGTAGCTCATATCAGTCATTGGAACTGCACTGTTCGCCAATGTTCTTCCCAAGAAAGGGGGTATTGTGCCCATAATTTCAGGGCAAGCGTGTTGATAGTCGCAGAGGTTTACTCTGCGACGGGGATGCTGCTGCCCATCCCCGCCCTTTGCAATTGTTAATATAGCTGGTTATGTAATTTTCTGTTAGAGTTAATAGTTTTAGACATCGGTCCTTCTTCATACAGATCAATGTTAGGTGGCGTTCCATTTACCTACTAAAGATGTAGCTTCCTCATTGTGAAAGATTTTTTAAATTGGATGGCCGCAGCCTTAAGACGCTCGTGTCATCACAAAGATATCACTAGCGTGTCGCTAACACTGTGAACTGAAGATACTTACATATTTACCCAGTAATTTCACACCCTCTTGAACTGAAGATACTTACATATTTACCCAGTAATTTCACACCCTCTTGAACTGAAGATACTTACATATTTACCCAGTAATTTCACACCCTGCAAACCGGAACAAAACATCGCCAACACTGCTATTTAGCGTTAGTAATAAGTGAGAGTGAGGTACCTATGCAGACGACCTTTGCAAGATGTCTACCTCATGTATAAAACCTTATATAAATGCACAACTTGACCTAACTTCCGAGATAAACTGCTTGAAGCAATGATGTTAGAGTCGTCAGAGAACAGAGGAATCCTTGCACTCTGTATGTTTAACGAAAGTATATATAGATATAAATTTCTATCAGTTACATCAACGAATTGTACATACAGATATTGTTTGTATCATTTATATATCATAGGAAAAGCTGACTTCACTAACAGGGCCTAAACTATAAGGGGTTAGAAATTGAAACTTGAAACTTGGATTTTGTAAATTGTATTCCCAAATACTTTGGTGTTTTTAAAGTTATACGAATGTAATTGAGTATGAAAATTCGTCCTGCAAAACTCAACATGATTTTTTTTAAATCACCCCTTATGGGAGTAAAAGAGGGGAGAAATGATACAAGGTTTGCTCTACTACTTGACGCAGGTGAAACTAGTTGCTGCTAGTTTTTCATACAAATGCAGGTTTCCAGTAGAAACTACATCACAACTTGAACCTACAAATACTGTCAGAGAGAAGGATCAACGACCGTCTCTTGTTTCATAGATAAGCAACGCCATTCATAGTCGGGTATAAAAATATTTTCTCCTTACCCCCCGTTTTGTAGTATGATTATCGACCAACGCTGATCACTTTAGCAATTATGGTAATTAATACAGCCTTCCTTATGTTCCTGTTTTCTTAATAGATACAATTTCGTTTTGGATTTTCAACGGGAAACTTTGTTATTTATAGATAGAGACACGTGTGTAAGTAACTGTGAGTGAGAAGGTGTTGAGGTAGAATAGTACCTCCCCCTATACCGGTTGTTGTAAGAAATTAAGGTAAAATTACTGGGTAATCTGACACAATTTCTTTAATGCACAAGGTTGGTAATGCACTATAAATATCCAATATGCTTGTATTTCGATCTGATCTAATAAGAAAACGGAAGAGAACGGGGATGTGTCGCGAAATTACGCTCTGCGATTACCACCAGGCCCGCCCAGAGTAATAATTATCAGCAATATTTACAGGCCAATGTCCAACAGTGGACGTTTTACAACTAAAATGATAATGATGATGTTACGGCCTCTATCTACTGATGTTTCTGATGTGATGATAAAAATAACTCCCTCTAATCCAGTGTGAACCTTAATTTGCCCTGAAATATCACCGGGTTCGTTATGCGAACCTTTTGTAATTACAGCGTCTAATTGCACGTAGGATGTTGGCGAGTGTTTCATAAAAATAAACCGAGGTATTGTGATATTTGTAAAGTAACTAGTCGATTTTACTAACATTAATTTGAAGAACTAACTTATTAACGTTTTCCACCGTTTTTATTAATTACAGTGTAATGTTAAATAGCTTTTAACCTACTCCAAGAGATAGGTTTTATGACATTGTAAGATTTATTTAAATCAAACCAACAGTTTTTAAGATAAACGTGTTTAAACAAACAAAGTCTTTTCATCTTCTACCAACTTCACCATGTTTTGCAATTCAGCTTTGGTTGCATATGCACGCCATTAGTCGATCACGGTACCTCATATTCTTATTTTTTTTTTGTACAAAAACGTGTGTAACTAACCAAAATATAAATAAGTTCAAACGTTTCATGCCAGGTTAAATTTTCAGGCCAGCTTTCCAAACAAAACAGAATATTTTTTCAAAACACTCTCATTGTAGGACACCTATACTTCATCTTCTGTCGAAACTGAATAAAGAAGTGTGACGATGGTTTGGACATGTAGAAAGGATGGATGAAAATAGAATGACTGCGGAATATATACAGTGAAAGTGATTGGAATATTTGCTATAGGATGACCTAAGCGAACATATCTTACCAGGTGGAAGAGGTATTAAAGAAAGGCCAGGTCAGAATTACCAAAAATAAACGAGCTTGTATGAAAGTAAATGAAGCGATAGAGGTATGCCAAGATCGTTTCACGTGGAGATCCATAGTCTCTGCCTACCCCGGTGAAACACAGGCGTGATATATATATTTATTGACACGGAAGAATTCAGTAAGTTCCGGCCGTGCAGCAAGGACCGGAAAACCCTTTTACTATGATTAGCCCTTAACCCTATTAAAAGCTGCCCAAAGGTTTTCCTATTGATACACTATCGATAGTTTAGTCTATCCTTGTGGAAACTTACATGTGCTCACCCAATCAAAAGGGGTTATAACTGTAAGGGTTGCATTTTAAGGGTTGGTAACCCTATTGCCCTAATAGGGTCACCTTATTGTCTGCCACTTTTCCCTTATTCTAATAATTTCTATTAGCCTAGGATTCTTAATTCACGTGATTCTAGTCCGTATAAAGATTATAGATAGTAAAAAGGTAGATAAGAGAAGAACCAGGTGTCGTTAGAAGGAATTATATTACCGGAACCGACAGATGGCGGTGTATCATATCCTCGATAGAGTAGATCAAAATCTATGATCGGAGATGGGCAATTTTCCTATCGCGCGCGTTCTGGGAGGCAAATATCCCTGTTCTTTGCCTTGGGGTACCGGCAGAGTAGAATAGTACCTCCCACTGCACCAGGTATCGTAAGAGATGACTAAGGTACCAGAACCGACAGATGGCCGTATATCCATCTGAAACAGTGCAACAGGGCCCGCTCTGTGGGTAGCAACATCCCAGTCACGAAAGCTGCGATATTATTACGATTGCCTAGCGCGGAAAATATAGGCAAAAACACCTCTTTTTTTTAGAGAAGCCTGTCCAGCAGTGGACTTCCAATGGCTGTTATGATGATGATAATGACTCTGTTCTTGGGGAGGCCAATGCCCAGCAGTGGATGCTCTACGGCTGCAATAATGATGATATTAAAGGCTTTTATGGTGTTTTTGAATTCGGTAAATGCTTATACGAATTTATTGTTTTAATTTAATAAGACTTTCGTAGTTGTAAGCTCATCATATTGTAAAAGATTTGTTAAAACAAGTTCAGGAAATACCAAATCTGAGACTCCTTTTATAGCCACAGGTTACGGCTGAGCTACAACCTCAACGCCGACAGAGAGCGGCGTATCAATCCCAAGTGGCGTAGCTCAAAAGTTTTCGGGCGGGGATGGGTAGCGGAGCTGCACTAAACCATTGTTACAACGCCTGCCCAGAGCCTGCTCAGTTGGAGAGGCCTATGTCCAGTAGTTATCCCACGTTTGTAATGATAAATGTGTACAATACATTACACGTCTACATGTCGTTTGATTTTAAACAAAGATCACTCACAACCTTGCCTGATGATGCACAGAACAAAGAGTTAACTGACATCGTTTTCCAATAATGATCAAACTCATTGCAGTTTGGAGTAATTTCAAAGCAAACCTTGAACCCCTGCGGTATCTACGAAGACCAACATATTTAATTCACAAAGTATGTTTTAAAATCTATCATACTAATTTATCTATATAAGCAGTTCCCTTCAACTGAAACACTTTCTCCAACTATAGCTAATGCACAGATGCATTAACATGATAAATCAATTAGTTTCATTTTACAAAGACATATCAATGCTACGCAATAACTCGTAGCCAATGATATAGTATAACCAGGCAGATGATCCGCAATAATCAGCCCGTCCAATACAAAATATAACCTGGCTGAACAATACAGAAACTACGCCGATCCATTGGAACGTTAATTTAAAATTTAAAAATGGTTACACGCACACAACGCCGCGGCACACGTACAAAAACGCGGCAAAATAAAATTAATAATTACTCACAAATTCTGCCCCCGCCTCATAGTTTGTTAGAGCAGGATAATGATAATAAAAATGTTTCGCACTCTTTCGGGGCCACCCCACGCTACCGCGAATTTTTCGCTCTCCCGTTCGTTTAGCGAGATTCGATCCCACAATCAGGGGGGTTGTAGGGGGCATTTTTTGGCCACCCCACTCACCCCATCGTAAATAGGAGCATATAATTTTTATTACAGTTGGTGTCGTGTGTGCCTGTTTTGGAGTTATCACGATGGCTCGTTTTTAGGTTTAGTTTTGCAAGCGTGCTCGTATCTACTGGATGCCATGTCGTTCCTTTTTTTATGGTATTGTAAAGAAACAGAAACGGCTAGTAAAAAAATATGGCGATGAGAGAAAAACTATAAATTGCATGTTCATTTAATGTATTTTGTTTGAGTGCAACGGGAACTATGCAGGCTATAACACTTGAACAATTTAAAAGAGCATATGTAAACAAAAACATTTGTAAACTCGCATCAAAACAAACATGGCGGTGCTCACAAAACCATAGATACGCTTTCACTTTTTAAAAAACAAACTGGAAAAAAGCGTGACCACGTGGCCGAGTGATCTTTTTTTAAAATCTAACATTTGCGAGTGGACGCGGTATTTTAAGCCTAAAATATTCCATTGAACTGCGAGCCATAAAAAAAGTCCTAAAAATCTTTTCACTCTCGCTCTCGGTGCAGTTCAATTAAAAAACGCGCTGGAGGATATATTTTTTTATCTATTTTGTCGCTCTGTACATAGTGCGTGGATGCTGCCCATACATAAATATTTCATTCATGTCACACATACGTCATACGTCGTTTTACGTCTTCGGTTATCGACGCAAATGTTTGGTAGGGGGAAGCCTTTTACGCATTTCTGTAATTAATAATTCTGCACAGTATTAAGCGGACCATAAACAATGTGAAGCTCTCTCATCATAGACAATTATTTTATAGAATTATTTTGTCTAATACATGGCAATATCATCACCTCGACTCTGTTTCACACAAAAGGACAACCTCGACTTTGATTATGCATACATTTTTAATTCAAATATCCTTAAGTTACATTAAAATTTCTCAAATAGATTTTTCGTGAAACAGCATCTGAACGTTTTCAGAAGCTGAGAGTCTTTTACTATACTCTCTTTTATAGCAGTGTTCGCATTGCTGATCAGTGCGAAGGGGGGGAGAGGCTGTAAAATTACTGGGTAATGTGACATAATAACTTCAGTTCAGAAGGCGACTCGCAACTTTTTGCACGTTTACCATCAAACGGACTTCACTGACTTCGTAATACAAAAAAGACAACCAATATTGTTTTCAACTTAAATAGTTTGACGATCATCAACGAAATTCATCACCGTCATCGTAGCTACCGTTGAACATCCACTGCTGGGCATAAGCCTCCTTAAGACACGAGGAGTCTTACCCATAATTATCATACTGGGCAGGCGTGGTGACATCGCAGAGCGTAACTTTGCGACGAGAACCCTGCTGCCCATCCTTACCCTGCTGCGTTAAGCTACACTTTTTCGGATGGATATACTTGGGTACCGGCAGAGTAGAATAGTACCTCTCCCTGTACCAGATATTTTATTTTACCCTTTGCAATGCTCTACGATTGCCACCACGCTTGCCCAGCCTGGTAATTATAGGCAAAAGCCCTCTTTCTTGTAGAGACCAATGTCCAATAGAGGACCACCAATGGTTGATATAGAGATACCGCCGTCGGTCGTTTCCGGTAGCTCATTTACATCTTACGATATCTGATAAAATAATAATAATAAATAAATTCCCACATCATCTCATACATTAACCTGACTCCGTGGTAAGTTGTTTAAAGCACTTGTGTTATGGACGGCAGACAACAGAAGAATTACAAATATTCTACTTAAATACATATATTTGAAACTCAGACACGGAACAAACTTAAATACCATCATATAAATATTTGCTCTTGGTGGGAATCGACCCCACGACGCACAAGAGAGGATCTCTACCATCTGCGCCATCGGGCCCATCGATAATGATACCAATATCATATGATATAGTTATGACATGTTATAGACAATATAGACATATGATTTCATATCTCAATCGTTTCTGGAATTTTAATTCATAAAGTATTCCAGAAATCGAAACGGGAGAGTTAACAGATCAATTTTTTATTGCCCCAAAAATATACAACGAAAGGTAACACTTCTCCCGTAAAAAATCAAATTGCTTACTTTATTTGTAGCAATAATAGTTCCAATAAACTCGTACGAGGAGTCTAACCCCGGGAATGATTTACGACCAGCACTGTGCCCGGGGCTGGAGGGGTTCCTGCATTTTTAAACGTATTTACTTAACGACAAATCAACGGAGACCCCTATTTCAGTTGAAACTATAACTATCGTACCACACTTAGTCCCCACATTATTATCAAAATTACTCTTTTAACTGCTTTAAAAACGCGGTTTATTTTTTTCTTACATTTTTTATAATGATACTTAAACGTGTTTATCCTGATGTTTCCGTCAGACTCAATTATCTACTAATAATTGTAGACCAAAAATGTATACTTAATTGTTTCGTTTAAAGGCAAACCGTTTGAAAACTTACTAAGCAGTTTTTAATATGACTAATTAAGCAGCCGAATTAGGGTAACTCAAATACAACAGGGCGGGGATGAGCTGCAGCATTCCAGTCGCAAAGCTACGGTCCGTGATTGCCACCACGCCTGCCCAATGCGGCAATTAAGGGCTAGATTTCCCCTTTTTGGGGAGGTCTATGTCCAGCATAAGCTGCTAAGTTTAAGTCAAATACATTCAAATAAATTGGAAATAAAAATATTATTTCATACTAACTGTGCAGCCCCCTTTCATTCCCTTATTGATTTTCTAAAAAAAATAACACTTGTTCATAGCTTACAAGAAACCTTTATACCTAATTTTTTTAATATCTTCAAAAACAGCATAGTTTCATTTTAAATTTGCCACTTTCCGTTTTACCCTCTTAGGGGTTGAATTTTCTAAAATTCTTTCTAAATGCTCTTCTACGTTATAAAAAGAACCCCTGGACAAAATTTCAAGTTTCTAACCCTTATAGTTTGGGCTATGCACTGATATATCAGACAGTCAGTCATTCAACTTCTTTATATTCGTAGATAGAGTCAAAGGTGTACAAGTTATATTATATAACGTACACCCAAAAGCAACGAATGTGTTGGTAAGCGCTCGCGTAAGATGATTTATACTTCAAGTAAAACAAACACAGTCGTCGGCTCCCGTTGAAGTTGCGAAGTCTGTACATAATTATAACATGAAATACACGATAAAACAGAATAGATACTTATGTATCGGAAAATTACTAGAGCACCCACCCTTGGGGCGACCACCCTTTTAGTTACGTACATTAGAAAAACCAATAAATTGTCCTGCTTCTTGCCAAATACAACCGAACAGTAGAGGTAGAATAGTACCTCCCCCTGTACCAGGTGTCGTAAGTAGTAAGTTCCGTAAGAACTGACAGATGGCGGTATACCCAAAACAGCGTATCAAATGCAACAGGGAAAGTGGCGTTTCTAACGAAGCTAGGCTTTGTGTTTGGCAACACGTCTACCAAGCGCGGTAATTAAGGCCAAAATTTCACCTTTCTTACGAAGGCTTATATCTAGCAGTGTATGTACCACGGCTCCTGTGATGATAACAATGATGATTTTTTTGAAAAGAATACACCAACAACAAAACACATAAATCGAAATCATCAATTATGAAGTGTTTGTTTAAATGTTCTTACATGATGTACCAGGTGAAGGTGCAAACAGCAGTGTTCGCATTGCTGTGTTCTGGTTTGAAGGGTGAGAGAGGCAGTGAATTTACTGGATAATGTGGCATAGTCATCAAGTTACAAGGTTGACAACGCCCTAGTAATATATCTTTGTGATAATACAAGCAAATGTAGGCTTCTGTGATGCTTCCTAAGCATTTGTGAAAACTATTTGATTTGGAGTCTAGAAATATGTTACATGCTTGGTTTACTCAAGCACATATCATATCAAATAATACTTGAACACTAATATAGGTCAATTGCAGTTCAATTGGTAATGTCAAGTTTAACTTTCAAGGTAATGGAACTTAAATAACTTACTTTGGAAAGCGACCAGCATCTGCAAAGGTTTCCTGCAATTCCTAGAGGAGCTAGGTTTGCAAGAGTAGGCACTACAGTCCAGAAAAACGCATAAATGGCGTCTAGTTGCAAGTAACAGTCCAAGCGACATGTAAATGCGCGATTACTACGTCTAAAAACTACAGATTAAAATGATTATTGGAAATTGCACCTAATATCAAATGGTGTAGATACCAAAATTGAAAGAGTTACCTCTCTATGAATGTTCTCTTTAAAGTAGGTCACAGCTGTTTTAGACATGTGTGTTTGTCTAGACTCCTTAGATAGATGATTAAGGCAGTAGAGATTTCGGACCCCCCCACTCCCAATACCCCACATACAAAGGAGTACAATATATTGAGCGGTAGCAAAACACAACTCGTGCAATGTGATTTTCTCAGAATTTTCTATATCATCATCATCATACCAGCTATCGTTAATCCACTGCTGGATATAATCCTTCCTTAAAAGGGATGACTTGCCCATAATTGCCGCGCGGAGCAAGCGTGTTGGCAATCGCAGACCGTTGCTTCCGCAACGTGATGCTACTGCCCACCCCCGTCCTGTGCATTTGAGTTACATTGTATCGGTTGGATATACCGCCAACTGCCGGTTCCGTTACCTAAGTCGCCTCTTCCGACACCAAATTCAGGAAATGTAGCTAGTACCGTAGCAGTAGGTAGATAGTAATGGGCAAAATCCCCTTTATTGGGGTTGCCTTTTTCTGGAAGAGGCGATGTTTTGTTCTAATCTGCTAATCTCACAAAAGTCTATAATAAGCAGATTTGCGGATAAAACTTGGCAGGCGTTTGGGCCGCGAACAACACTTATCGTTATATTTCGAACAAATCTTTCTAAATTACAATCTGTGTTACTCTAATTTATAAGCTATACTATTGAAAAGTTTAATTGAAAAATATTCAATCGTTTTTTCGCGAAAGAGTATAATTAACTACATACATTTTTCCAAATAAACAAATAAATGTAGTTAATTAAAAATTACCATGATTGTTCACTTTTAATGTCACTATACTGTACCTATGACTTTATCAACTAGAAGACCAAAATAGTAATAAAAAATTAATTTAAAAAAATAAGTGTGTATAATAAATCAGTCCTAATTTCTCCGACGTGTGGTGATCGTGTGGCGACCCCACTCCACACGATACTTTCAAGAGTATATTATGAGTGAGAATTTTCCTCAAATCTAAGACCAATACGAAACGATTCAGATGCGACATTAAACGCTGTATGTTTTTACCTATAATATTTATATTTTAACAAATACGTGTTATTAATTCTAAAGACCTTGAACCTGATGAAGAAAGACCCTGATAACCCTATCATAGGTTCACCACGGTCACTGATCAATAGTCTGAACAGTATACATTAACGTATTCAAATTCATGATATAAATAATTAAGAACCTACGACCCTTGGTGCACAAGATACGATCACTACGTACTGCGCAATCTGACCCGGCAGAAATGTGGATGCCATAAAAATGCGTGCGATATTTCGTTCCAAAGTTCGCGTCTGCCTCATTTGGCTGCTCTTAGTCGATACTCCGGTCATATTAGCGCTTATGGATGTGTGAGTTACCCCCTAAATTATTTCGACATATGCAAATTTCTGCGCACCTACAGATGAGTGGCATAGACTATGAAAGTGTAGAAGGTTGAGTGGATTAGGTAGACATCTTGAAGCGGTATTCTGTGTGTACTTTAATCTCACTTATAATTGCATTCTATAGTGCAATTAGATCATGAAAACCTTAATGATTGACTAAAGTTTTATATTATTGGCAAAATACTTCCTCATCATCATCATACCAGCCATTGAAAGTCCACTGCTGGACATAGACCTCTCCAAGAAAGGAGGTTTTTTGCTCATAATTGCCTCGTGGGGAAGCGTGTTGGCAATCGCAGAGCGCAGCATTCGCGACGGGGTTGCTGCTGCCCATCCCCGCCCTGTGCATTTAAGCTGCACTGTACCGGATGGATATACCAGTAGTAGCCATCTGCCAGTTTTCGTACCTTAGTCGCATCTTACGACACCTGGTGCAGTGGGACGTACTCTTCTACTCTGCCGGTGCCTCATGGCACGTACCTTAAATATTTGTTACAATGTTTTTTATAAATTGCATTTTTTTATTAGACCAGGTTGACAAAAAAGCGTACAGTCCGCGTGATAGTAAGCCTCTCTTCGGTTGCGCATTGGCCTCAACCTTATGACTTGGATATATTGTTTACCCAGTAATTTCACTGCCTCTATCATCCTTCAAACCGGAACACAGCAATGTAAACACTGCCATTTAGCATTAGATATAAGTGAAAGTGAGTGAGAACTCACTTTTTTTACATTGGTATACATACGGCCTTTTGTGTAAGGTCTACCTACTTCATATGTCCTCTACTTTTCTTGGAATCAGATAAATTTATGATAATATGTGTGAATTTATTGTTATTAGAATAAAAATAATAATAATGATAAATTAATTAAAAAAATAAGCTTTTCGTAGACATTAGTGGTGGGCCCGATGGCGCAAATGGTAGTAATCTTGGGCGCAAATGTTTTTGGTATGAATTCAAGTATCAGATTAATTCCTCCATTGTCTGATGTCCGTAACATTTGTGCTTTAAACGACTTTTCCCCGAGTCAGTCAATATACATATATATATTCATATGTATTCATACAGCGACTTCTTTACAGTACATCCCTGTAGATTTATTTTTTTTATTAGACCAGGACGACGGTTAGTAAAGTAGACAGGTAGTAACCGTCAACGCAGTCTATAGACGCTCGTAATATCACTAGGATACCAACCTTATGACTTGAGGATATTATGCCACATTACCCTGTAATTTCACTGCCTCTTTCACCCTTCAACTTGGCACACAGCAGTGCGAACACTGCTATTTGACGGTAGAGATAGATAAGATAGAGGTACCAATGCAAACGACCTTTTGTACGAAGTCTACCTCATGTGAGTAAATTGCCTGTATTTAGTTTCTACGCCACGAAATAATAGGCAGAAACCTCGCAATAACGAGTCTGTCGGAAATCTTTGCGCACACACCTAGCGACGCGAGGCTCCCAAAAAACGACGCGCGAGGCAGTTGTAAAATTGTCTAACTACCCCTCCCCCGCGCCTTCATTACGCGGGGCAAGGGCCCACTTGGAAAAGGGTCACGGGACTTATCTTGAGATATATGTCGTCACAAATTGATTCACCCATATAAATATAAAGATCACTTGTTTGTAATGTATATGAAGAACTCTGGAGTCTGGTGATGACATACTAAATAGGCAGACCTATATTCATAGACTTCATATTTTTTATTTGACTATCTTAAAATGCCTATGATAGGCATATTCAAATTAAGATATATTTGACTTGGAGTTTGAATACCAATTTTTCTCATATTGACGGCCTGATGGCGGAGATAGTAGGGGTCCTATCTTATGCGCTAAAAGGACAGGGTTCCATTCCCAGCCATTTCTCTATTCCCTGACGTCGAGTTACCACAGAGTCATAGCAATGTAAGAGTTGTTGTGTGAATATTGTATTGATATCAAACGCTGCTCGTATTAAAGTGCAGGTTAACTGGTAAAGTTTGCAATTTTTTGCCAGGAATCGATACTGGGTCTTTCTGCGAATGTTGGGTTGGACGTAAATACAACTTGAGATTGAATGTTTTAACGTTAATTATCATTTATCATCATATTTATTCATAAATACTTATATTACTTATATTCATCTAGAGACGAGGCAGAGGTAGACCGCAGAATCAAATATTGTCTGCCTTAGTACCTCACTCCCATCTATTTCTAACATCTTTTCATGTCAATTAATATACTAATTAATCTAAAAAATATTCGGTTCCGATAGTGCATTCTTTAGTATCCGTCTTAGGTGGCAATGTTCAAGGGTTCAGTTCTCACTCGGGACAAAAATTAATGCGTTGAACATTTGGGTTTGTACTGTGTCTGGGTGTGATATAATGAATTATTTAAGTAGCATATTTCGTGTCTTCGAAGCTAATGCCTTTAAAAAGAAAATAATTTTTGGTGGAAGCATTAAGTTATTATTTTTTTATCGGCCATCTTGTAATCTAGTATATACATTTGTAACAGGTGTTATCAAGAAGTCACAACGTCAAAATGTTATTTCTTACTAACAGGTGTGTGTTTAAATATACGTGCGTAACATAACCTTGTAATTATGTATTCCATATGTATGTCACATGTCTCTCAAATAGCAGACACAATTAAAATACTTAATATAGTTATTATTCTTATTAAATATTTATCATAGAGTTTATCATTAGCGTTTGAGTAAAATAATACCCCCCAACTCGTCTCACCCCTGGTGACTGAGGTAACGAAAAGATGGTGGTATATCCACCCAAAACAGGGTAAGTCAAATACAACATGGCGGAGATGGGCAGCTGCAATACCGTCGTGAAACTACGCTCTACGATAGCCATCACACTTGCTACTTGACTCAGATAAAAAAGAAGAAAATAGTCTAGAATTGTCACATAATCATATAAAACATCCTGAATCAAGCCTTCAGATGAGGACGACTTCTTACAAAGGTCACCTGCATAGGTACCTCACTCTCACATATTGCTACTGCCAAATAGCAGTGTTCGCATTGCTGTGTTCCGGTTTGAAGGGTGAAAAAGGCAGTAAACCTACTGAACAATGTGATATAATATCTTCGAGTGACCTTATGACTTTAGGCAACGCGCTAGTGATATCCTTGTGATATGTCGAGCGTCTATAGGCTGCGTTGACGCTTACTATCACGCGGACTGTATGTTTGTTAGTCGACCTAGTATAAAAAAACAAACTCTGAGCGAAGGCTCCTTGGCGCAGATGGTAGTGATCCTATCTTATGCGCCATGGGTCGTGAGTTCAATTCCCATCCACACAAATAATTATATAAAGATATTTGTGCTTGTTCTGTGTCTGTTAAATATATTCTGTTAAATAGATGTATTAAGTAGTATATTTGTGATTCCTCTGTGGTCTGGCCTCTAACACAAGTGCTTTAAGCGATTTATTATGGAGTCAGGTCAATGTATGAAATGTTGTAGGAATCCATTGTCATTATTATTATATCTTTAGATCGATCTATCTAAACTTCCCCCGTGCGTATCCATTACGCACACAGATCGCGATACTAACCCGAGTTCATCTCTTTCTAGTTTTCAAAAACTCTCTTCCCTCCGCCCCGCACTCCCTTCATCCTCCCTCCCCCCCCTACACCCCGCCCCCTCCTAATTCCTTACATATTTAAATTCCACTTTCAACGTATGGAGGAGCCTTCATATTGTCTCCTCAGCTACGTGTGTTATTTCCATCGGGCGTGTTTCTCTGAATCGAATGGGGAATTAATTTATATCATTTTTTTTGTACTTGTAACCTTAATTTATGTGGAGAATGAAGGGGAATATACTGTCTCCATGATGCAGGGTCTTATCAATTTTATTTTTATTTGCTCTCGATTTGGAAGGCTCAGTTCTCATTGGGGAATTTGCCGACTTGAGATATTGATGTAGGCTCTGTGGCGTTTCTGGGAGACAACATATTCAAATCTACTAATATATTATCATTACTTTGTTATTCCTTGTTCTGTAACTATTTATTTTATATGTATGTATGTTTGTTTGTTGTACTAAATTCACCGCAAACTTCCACCAGCTTTAACATTATCTCTATCCGAAGGTTGCCTGTAAGAAATTGCATTTAGCGATAAGGCCGTCTCTTGTACCTACTATTCCATGTTTTGTGATGTTCTTGTGTTGTTTTTATTGGTGTACAATAAAGAGTATGTAATTATTATTATTATATTTGCAAATGAAGCCTTAACCAATTAACACGTGATAAATCCTATTTAAGGAAACCACGCTGACCAAATTAATATGAAATTTGTCGCAGTTAAAGATAAGCTGTGTTGTACTGGCAGCAGTTGTGAGAGCCGACTAAGGTACCAGAATCGATAGATCCATCCGTTAATTCACAGGGCGGGGATGGGCAGCAGCATACCCGTCGCGAAAGCTACGTACTGCGATTGCCAACACGCTTGCCCAGCGCGGCAAATCAGGGGAAAGGTTCCCCTTTCTTGTTTAGAAAGATGTAAATCAGTAGACTTTCAACAGCTGATATGGTCAAAGATAACGTCGATAAAAAATACATTCAGCTATTTCTCTTTTAACAAACGCTCTAGAAATACAATCATCATTATCATCATTATACTCATTCAAAGTCCCCAAGAAAGGGGGACTTTTGCCCATAATTGCCGCGCAGCGCAATTGTTTTACTGGATACTGCTGCCTATCCCCACCCAATGCATTTGAGCTACACTGTCTCAGATGGATATACCGCCATCTGTCGCCTGGGAATACAACATAGAGAAAACATAGAGGGAGGTACTATTCTACTCTGCCGGTATCTCACGGCAATACATTAGATTTTTCAAAATAACTATTACATTTGTTATAATGTCACATTAACATTACCTAATAAATAGCTATACGTAAAGATTGAATAAAAAGTCTTTGGAATAATGTGAGTGTTTTTGCAAAATGTAATCAATTATGGCGAAATTCCGACTAACGACTAACATTTGTATCTCAATAGTAAGATATAGCACCACATAAATTGTTCTGGTCCGAACAAAAGTTTCGTGGCATCAAAAACAATAGTATCACAAACTCCCAGAGCCAACACAAATAATTTGTATATTAGTTATTCACACAACATCTCCTGTCTCCGAGTTAAACCTAAAACACTTGTGTGACTAATATTAGACAACAGAAGAATCACAAATATAATACTCAAAAACATAATTAACACCCAGACTCGAAACAAATACAAATGTTCATTATATAAGAGTCGCGATCGAATACGCGAGCATCGCTGCGCTATCGGGCCCGTCATAAATATATATTAAATAATATTTTAAAAATGTATTAAAATAAAATAATTATATTAATTTTCAGACATTAATATAACTTAAATAGTTTGCAAATAACCTTCAAAGCACTTGCGCAAACTGACCCTCAATTCACAATAGAAACTACAAATTGAAACTAAGATATTACATAGCTAAAAGATTAGAAAGATTAGGAGTTATTTAAGTGTTATATTTATAAAAAATATATCAAGAAAATAACTCCGAGCTATACCACTTATACGGTATTCATACAATCTTTATATAGAAAAATAGTATGTCACGGTGTTTGTCCGGGATGATCCTGTAAAGTAGTGAACCGATTATATTAATTTGCTTGCACACTGTATAAAGTTTGGTTCAAGATAGATAGCAATTTAAGACAGGGCATCGTCTGTTTGGTCCACTTATTTGAAGGCACCGGCAGAGAAAAATAAGACCACACTCTGTACCAGATGTTGTAAGAAGCAACTAAGATACCAGGACCGACAGGTGGCGGTATACCAATCCAAAACAGCGTAGCTCCAATGCAGAGGGCAGAGATGGGTAGCAGCAGCCCCGTCGCGAATGCTGCGCTCTTTAATTGCCAACGCACTTGATCAGCGCTTCAATTATGATAAAATTGCCTCTTTCTTGGGGAGGCCTATATCCAGCAGTGGACTTCCAATGATGGTCGTGATGATGGTAGTGATTCTGTCCTGTGAACCAAAGGTGGTGCGTTCGATCCCTTACCCAAGACAAATATTTATATGATGATATTTATATTTGTTTTGTGTCTGGGTGTTAAATATATGTATTTTAGTAGTATACTTGTGATACCTCTGCTGTCTGATGTCCGTGACATAATTGCTTTAAGCGACCTATCACGGAATCAGGTCAATGTATGAGATGTTGTAGGGATTTATTTATTTATTACTTATATTATTTCGTTACGACGTAAACGAGTTCGTTTCATTTAAAATTTTATGAACTAGCATCAACCCGCGATTTCGCCCACGTAGTGCGCGCTCTCGTAAATTATTAGAATATATAAATTAGTAGGATAAAATTTAGCTTATGTTATTTTCTGATAGTACAACTTAATACTGAGAAATATCTTTAAAATATTGAGCATGACTAATATTGTGAAATTCTAGTGGTTTTTTTTAATCTATAATATGCGGATTGAATGCAAAAAATATGTCATCAAACGATATGAAACACACTTTGTATTATGTCACTATATGATTTAGTAATTTAGACGAATTAATAGTTTGAATGAAATTAAATTTGAATGATAGAATTATAATAAATATCAAACCAAAGTAAATATTATGTTTTCAAAATCTATACTGAAGCCAAAGAGTTTGTTGTTTAAACGCACTAATCACCGGAACTAATATGTCGATTTGAAATATTCTTTCAGTTTTAAATAGTCTATTTATCGGAAAACGTTGTAAGCTATATTGTCAAAAAATTCGAGATCTGTTTTATAAAAAATAAATTAACCATGGAAGTCACTTTACTGGGAAGTCTAAAACATATGTATATTGTTTTTATACGCATAATATTGATCTCGTTTCCTTAAATTAAATAAATTCCAATTCTCATGAATTGATTGGTACGTTTATAGCTTGTATCTTTGTAAAGGACAACGTCTGCATTTGGTTCTGGAGCACTCATGGGAACAAGATCATAACTACAAAGTATAAAACAAAGTCGCTTTGTGCTGTCTGTCTGTCGCTATGTACGCCCTAATAAAACGCGTGGTTTTCTTTAATAAATAGAGTGATTCAAGAGGAAGGTTTATGTATTCAAGACATATATTATAAAGAAGAAAAACACTGATAATTCTAAGGATTTCATAGTAATGTATAATAAATGCATTTTGTTGCGATCATGTTAAATTCGACGAGATAGATCAAAATAATGTACTACTGTGTTGTACACCATAAAAACGCCAACAAAAAAGTTCGTGGTGCTATATTTCTATCTCTTATCGACAATTATTTTGTGAATAATGGACTAGAGTATACTTCATCGCTCCAACATTTTATTTCAAATTCATCTCAAGGTTTTTTTGAGATATAATAACTATATAAAACTAAACTGTGGATTTTAAAGCATTTTGTAACGCAAATCGGCACTCAGAATAATCAACACTTGAACAAACAGAACATATTTAGTTTCCGATAGTTAGAATTGTAAGGCCATCTGTATCAACTTAGACGTACCGTGTGTTTGTCCGTAAATAAACTATCTAGACTGAAACCTCCCAAACTGGCAAGGTTGCACATTGTTAGAATAAAAACAAAATGGTTCCAATTGCACCTCCATTTTCAGTTGCAAATTAATAAAGTTATAATACTGGCTTTCTGTATCCCGCAGGATCATTGGGACCAAGAGTAGAGTATCTTGTGTTATTTCATCATCATCTTTATCATATCAGCCATAAGACGTCCACTGCTGGACATAGGCCTCCCCCAAGTAATCTCCAAAAGGACCGGTTGTATGCGGCCTGTGTCCAGCGCGATCCTGCGGTTTTAGTCAGATCGTTGGTCCATCTTGCGGATGGCCGCCCTGCACTGCACTTATGTTATTTGACAGGCTTAAATGCCGTGGGTTCGATCGCCACCCACAATTAATATTTATAGGATGACTAGCAGCGCCTCACGGTTTCTTTCATGTTACTTTGTATCTTCTTTTTACCAAGGAATGATTTCAAAAAAAAATTACACTTGTGTCATGACTTTCAGTGAAGAACGTTGATACTGAACTTCATTATGCAAACTGCAAGAACGGCAAAGTTTCATACTAACTTTTCATCCCCGTTTTACCCCCTTAGTGAGTGAGTTTAAAAAAATCCTTTTTAAAACTCACTCACTAAGGTACGGCTCCACTACGGTATAAAAGAAAACTGTGTGCAAAATTTCAAGTTTCTTAACCTTATAGTTTAGGCCCTGCATTGATATGCAGTCAGTCAGACAGCTTTTCTTTTATATATACAGATATTTGTATTTGTGCTGTGTCTGGGTGTTAAATATATATTTTATGTATTTAAGTATTATATTTGTGACTCCTCTGTTGCCTGAAGTCCGTAACACAAGTGCTATAAGACGTATCTCAGAGTGAGAACAATGTATGAGATGTTGTGAATTTATTTATTTTTAGTGTAAAATGTCAAAATTTCAAATTTGATCAAATCGGTAAGCAGTGAATGCATTACACAAACACATTTTATAATAAGTTCCCAAAACATCTCGTATATTGACCTGACTCCGTGGTAAGTCGCTTAAAGCACGCGTGTTACAAACAGCAAAGTAATTAAGTACATATATTAACACCCAGACACAGAAACAAACACAAATATCATGAAATAAATATTTGCTCTGGGTGGAAATCGAACCCACGACGCCTGGCGCATAAGAAAGGATCACTAACATCTGCGCCATCGAGCCCGTCAAAAAAATTTGTAATTGTTATCATCATAGCAGCCATATAGCGTCCTTTGCTGGACTTAGGTCTTTTCTTAGGTTACCTATATAGCATTGGCCTTACGTTGTAATGGGTGCTCGTACGTCAGTTAACGATATCTGGTAAATTGAGAAGTTCTGTTCTATTATGATGGTATACCACAGGATATATTAGCTTCTTTTAATTATTTTTTTAAAATCTATTTCTTATTTTGCGTTGCAGATATACATCTGGATTGGCTGCAGCGACGGGAGTAAGGTAAGGTTCTCTAATTTTAATATACGCTTTAGATCGGTCACCAGATCGCCTGTAGAGGTATTTCATTCCATATTTCTACCGCTAAGTAAATCTAACATTGCTACGTTTGGAGAATGATCGGGGATTACATTTTCGCAAATCTTTATTAAAAAACATCGTTTAATAACCATTATAATATATGTAAACTATATACTTCAAGTTTATCACATTTATAAACAAGAACTATTAAATTACTTAAAAAGTGTTGGCATACGATAATACAGTTTTATCCAACTTGAGAAAGAACAATTTGTACTTATTTCAGTATATAATCGCAATATTTATTTTATGATAAACTTAAATATATATATGGTCATGACACTGGATGATGTTTGGATGTTTGATTCTCTTTCACGTCCAAACGACTGAATAAATCTTGCTAGAATTTGATGTGGAGGTAGATTATAATCTAGAAAAGCATATGGACTACATTTCATTTAAAAAAAAATACATTTCCGATAAATTTATTACTTTTTGTGCCAGAGAAATGAACGGTACTCTCGGGACAAATATGTTGATTTTTACCAAAGAGTTAAAAAACTTTATAATCTCCTTTTGATCCATTCATCATCATCATGTCAGCCATTGGAAGTCCACTGCTGGACATAGGCTTTCCCAATATAGGGATAATTTTGTCAATTATCGCCGCGCTGGGCGAGCGTGTTGGCAATCGTAGAACGCAGCTTTCGCGACGTAGATGCTACTGCCCATCCCCGCACGTGCATTTAAACTACACTGTTGCGGATGGATATACCGCTATCTGTCGGTTCTGGTACTTTGGTCGCCTCTTACGACACTTGGTACAGTGGGAGGTACTATTCTACTCTGTCGGTGCTTCTTTTGATTGCGGGTAAATATCTTTCCAGGAACACGACATACGTGACATTGTATCAGGTCAGAAGTTTGATCGCGTACCAGTGACATCCTTGTGTCATATGATGCATGCACAAATATATAAAACGGAAGTGAATGGAAGAGTTAATATTGAATGACCTAAGTGTATATATATATATTGACCAAGTACTAAGAATAAACGAGCGTGTGAAAGGGCTAACGCAAGGCAAGTAAGATCGTAGAAAGTATTTCGATGGGACACAGGCGTGATGTATGTATGAAATTATTTTGATTTTATTATATACTCCCGGTCGATAAACAAGCACTCAGTCCTCGTGATAGTAAGCGTCACTGCAGCCTCTAGACGCTCGTAATATCACAAGGATATCACAAACGCGATGCCAACTTTGTGCCTCGAGGATATTATGCCACATTACCTAGTAAATTCATTGTCAAATATAAAGTAAATGCCAAATGCCTATAATATATAATAGGCATCATGATATTGTTTATGATTCATGCAACATCAAGTGCCAACGAACATACACAATCGCAAACTCTTTTATCAAAATTAATCAATGCTCGTAGCACTCTAAAGCCATGTTCTGATGATGCTATGTACTGTCGCATTAAAAATATAAAATAATATTGTCGCCGGGGGAGGGGGGGGTGGAAGGGTGGTACCTACAATAAATTCATTTTATGTAGTTTTTCCAATAATTCGTCGATTGGTGGAAAAATGACTACTCATTTGCCGTGTGTGCGAGTGTGGGTGTTTTTGTATCCCTTTTTATCATTAACAAGCCCCTGTGTCGGTCTCATGCGGCCTTTTTACGGGATTCTTCCTGTTTTTATTGTACGCAGGTACAGTCGGATGCGTTTAAATGACGCTTTCGAATGGCGGCATGCAATTTTTAATTAGTCCCTTGCGGATATAATGTCCATGCTATGTATTTCTTGACCAATCAACATATCTGACTTTGGAAGTACTCTGTTGGGCATAGGCCTCCCCAAGCTTAGTTGTCTTTTGCCCGTAATTGCCGCATTGCGCAACTTCGCGATGATGTTGCAGCTGCTCATCCTGGTGTTTCAGATGGATATACCGCCATCTGTCGGTTCCGGCATCTAAGTCACCTTTTACTACACCTGGTACAAGGGGGGTAATATTCTACTCCCTTGGTTCACGGCTCAAAAAAAAAAGTGGAAAGTAAGATGATATTCAAAAATATTTGATGTATTTTTGTTGTTATTTTAGATTGATATAGCTTGAAAATACTTCAAATTAATGTGTACCTTTGTAATGAAAAAATAATAACAAGTAATGACGTTGAATACCATAAAGCAAAAAAAAATAACTCGCGCGACGGTCCTACACTATCATCTGCCGTTCTATTCAAGCTATATTTTAAGGAGTGTAGTTATCTTTAAAACAATGGCTGCTGATGCAGGACCCGTCAACCTGACCGAGGTGCTTCATCAATATCATATTTCCCTGCAGGCTCTTTTCTGATGGATCGCGTGACGAAACCGCACCAAGCTCAGTTTTGCGTTCGTCAGTCCAAGTTTTTTATTGATTTATACCTTTTATATAAACTGATTTAATGTTTTTTTTTCCTTTTATCAAATTGTTCATAATGTTCATGGTGACCACACCAACTTCGTCGACGGGTCTAATGGCTCATATGGTAGTGAACCTATTTTGTGTGCCAAATTTTGTGGCTTCAACCCCTATTTATGACAAACCTTTATCAGGTGTTGAATATATGTATTTAAGTATTATATTCGTGAAGCCGTGCGGTACGGGCAGAGTAGAATAGTACCTCCCTCTGTACCAGGTGGCGTAAGAAGCGACTGAGGTATCGGGGCCGACTATGGTGGTAAAATCATCCGAAACAGCGCAACCTAAAAACTCTATGGTGGGTATGGCTAGCAGCATGTCCGTGGCGAAAGTTGCGCGCTGCAATTGCCACCACGCTTGCCCAGCGCGGCTATTACAACTTCCCCTATCTTGATATGGTGATAATTGTGATTCTCTTGTTGCCTGATATTCATAACACAGATGCTTAAAGCGACTTATCTCGGACCAATATATGAAATGTTGTATAGATTTAATGTTGATCATTATTAACGAGGTATTATTGCTTCCTTCTCAATGAAAGCTACATCTTCAATATCAAATAAAACATTAATATGAAGGTAGAAAGTAAAAATGTAGGTATTGAAAACTTCTCTGAAAGCATTAAAATATTTGCCAAATTTATTGAATATATCCTGATTACGTATCGACATGTGATAGACAAAAAAACAACACATTCAATGTATCAATGAAAGATTGAATAGGTGACTCTTTCTCACTTCAAAGTCAAGTATCTCCAATGGTTCAGATAATTACCTCGTATCTTGGTAAGATAGCGCTGCCGCGCATGTTAAGAACTATAGGCAAAAATCTATGGGTATATTCGAACAGGGAAGGTTGCGGGTTCAATTCCATCTAACACTAGAAGCAATTTTTTTATATTATCATGTATATATATATTATCAAGCATTCCTTAAGCCACTATAATAATTTAACACTCATTTGTTCATTATTAGATGCTCATGCATAGCTCATTATTAGAATGAATGATCCCGTTCATCATTCGTTACCGCTGTTATTTCGTAGAATCTCTACATTTTTTTACTAGGAGTTGAAATGTACAAGTAGCGAGTTATTAGCTACACCAGTTAGGCATACTCGCATTTTCGCGTTGGTTCACTTCACGGGTGGGTGAACGAAACTATCACCCCTACTTCATCTTTTTACAGGATCACGTTACTCATAAACGTTTTCTAAAATTTACTTGTTCACTACGCATAATGAAGCTGTTTTAAAAAGGCTTCAAAAAGCTTTTATTTTTTGATGTTTCGGTTGTTTTGTATCAGGATCTTTTAAGTTCGATATTTATAATCCTATTTAATTGTTTTTACGCATTTTCTACTCATATTAAAACTATTTCTGAAGACTTTAAAACTTTTATTTAAGTATTGGATTGTGCTGGTCTCATTGCGTTACTCTCATTTGTAAAAGGTAAATAAATTACTGGAGTTTGTAAAATATTTTTTATGGTTACTTTAAACATGTAATATTTTGTATTTACTAGAATTTTTATAATCTGGACATAATTTAATTAAAATAGTGTGAGTAATAATGACATTTAATTGTAAAAAACAAACAGGCATTTGAATTTATAATATTAATATTTTTCTATGAATACATCTATAATAAATTATTTATTATATACGAACTAAAGTAAGCTTTAATGCCGCTTAAACATTTCCCATTATATTAATCTAAAATTATTTTTTTCTCAAAATATGCAACATAAAATTACTACGAACTAAATATTACAATTAAAAGAAATTCCGACTGCGTTAAATTGTGCTTTTATATTTCCGGCAACAACTATTTATCAAAAATGCTTCAGCCAAAATGACAAAGTCCCTTAAAATTTCGTAGCATTCTGTTTGCTCAGAGAAAAATGCTTTTCATTCTAGTAAGCGACTACGACGCTGCTACGTTGCTGCTACGGAATGCTACGTGCAAATCATTCTGTGCCTGTTATATGGTTCGAGCGATTACTTAGGCTTTATGATACGGGGATAATGTTACGATACCTTAATTTATATACATTATTACCGGCTGAGTAGAATAGTCCCTCCCACTGCACCAGGTGTCATAGGAGGCGACTAAGGTACCAAAACCGATATGGCAGTATATCCATTTGAAATAGTGCCACTCAAATGCACAGTGTGGAGATGGGCAGCTCCGTCGCGAAAGCTGTGATTGTCAATACTTGCCCAGGGCGGCAATTATGGGCAACACCTCCTTTCTTGGAGAGGCCTACGTCTAGCAGGGGACTTCCGTTGGCTAATATGATGATGATGATGATGATATATGGAAGAGACTTTTGTACGTTTCAATTTAATGATTGAGGTACATCAAGAGAGAAAGCAAGTGAAGTATGTCAGCCGGTTTGAATCGGAGTTTAACCATCATCATCATAACAGTAGCTGTTGGACGTCCACTGGTTATTGGTCGGTCTAGTCTTTCACAGCTTAGCTGATGAACCGATTGTGATTAAATTTGTTACGTAGATAAAGAAAACTTATAAAGGAGTCACAATCGAAAAGTTTTTAAATGCAATATTTGTATATTCCCAGAAATGGTGTGAGCTAGCTCAATAATTTTCTTTACCCCGTTTCGTCGACAACCTGACCCATTTTTCCGCCCTTGCATACAACTATTCCGTGATAAACGGGTATACCTCGCTGATTTAAATACCGAAGCATGACGGATAATATTCGAATGTTTATCGAACAGATCTTGCCTGAAGGCATGCGAGCCGATTGCGGCTTTTGGTTACTCCTGAATGTCTTATAGGGCAGTTTGTATTTTTCCATTTACGTAATGTATGTAAAAGAAGGCTTTAACAATGAAATTTCAGGTGATTTATTCTTTATTTATTTGTTTGTGTTGTTGATTAGGTTCCGCGTTTGTTTTACGGTCAATCCGTTTTGTTTTGACTCACTTTGAGACTGTCAAATGTATCTTGTGTGCCCGAAGGTCGTGGATTCGATCCCCAGGCAGGACAAAAATGTATAGGATGAATATTTGTATTCATTCTGTGTCTTGGTGTTATTAATATGTATTTATTAATTACTATATTTATGATCTCTCTATTGTCTGAAGTCTGTAACACAAGTGCATTAAGCAACTTATCTCGGAGTCAAGTCAACGTATGAGATGTTCTGGGAATTTACTTAACTTCTTTCTTTCTTTGGTCTTAATGTATAGACCATTAACCAATAAGTCTGTTTTTGGTCTTGTTTTTTTCTTTTTATGAATTAACAAAAAAATATGTCATAAATGATTTGTTTATGGTTTTTTATTTTTTTATTATTTTTTACGGTTTTAAGATCTATATTGCCAAGTTTAATAATTAATCATAAATGTTATAAATAATAAATAAATAAATTTCCACAACATCTCATACATTGGTTTGACTCCGTGATAAGTCGCTTAAAGCACTGGTGTTACGGACATCACACAACAGAGGAATTACAAATTTTAATACTTAAATATACATATTTAATACCCAGACATAGAACAAATATAAATATCAGCATATTATAAATATTTGTCCTATGTGGGGATCGAACCCACGATTTTTGGTGCTCATGACAGGATCAATTACATCTACGTCATCGGACACGTCGAAGTGTTGATGTGTATGTGTTATAGATCCTTTTTAAGATGACATGTCACTTAACTACAGGTACAATATTTTTGGTTAAGTATACAAATTTTATATATAAAAAATATATATATATCTCTCGGAATATTTTTATTTTTGTCTTAATATATAAATATAATAAAAAGTGGTCGATTTATAATAAATCTCCTTTTCACATTATCAAAATCAGTAATCTTTTGTGTCAAATATTGTACTGGCATGAAAAATGTAACGAGTTTATAAATGACGAGCATCTGATCAGAAATTCTATAACAAATTTCTAGTACATGCATATTTAAAAATAAAGTCAACAATATGCATAATGCCCAATTGAATTTGCCTGTCATTGATTTCAATTGTTTGATATTCCAATTGAAAATAGTTAACAATTACGAGCAGTTTTCACCCGCGTTATATTGTAGATCTTTCATACCAACTTTGCACCCCCCGTTTAACCCCTTTAAGGGATAATTTTAAAAGAATATTTTACATGTGTTCCGTGACTTTTTATGGAGAATTTTCATACTGAAATTTATTCAAATTTTTGTACCCTAATTTTAATTTATAGAGGATAAATCTTGAAAAATCCTATCTTAAAAATCACTGTGCAAGAATTCAAATTTCTTCTTTCTTCAATCTTTATAGTTTAGGCGCTGCGTTGATATATCAGTCAGTCAGTCAATTTGTCCTTATTTTTATAAAGAAATTTCCGAACAAAATACCTGTTCCTTTTTCAAAATTTGAAACTGGAGATGTGGTTTATTTATTTTCAGTACGTCAAATACTTCTTTCTACAGCACCCCCGTCCGCCGCTTGGTTTTGATTTAGTCTGTTTTATCTGTTTGTTTTTTGCTGATTCTGATTGAAGGCTAATTATTTGTGTTTGCCGAATTGTTTTTAGAACCGTTAGGGGGTGGTTTTGTTTGTTTGTATTGTTGGTTCATTCTAATAACGGTCGTAACGTATTTTGTGTCTTCTCTGTATATATTGTTTTTGATTTTATTTAATTCATTTAGATTATTATTTGTATTTTGATTTTTCGACAGTTTATTTCTAATGAACAACAAGACTAAAATTGAATACTATGTATTAATTAGGCAATATTATTAGTGACCATTTTTTTTTGTAGAGAATAAATCAGTTTTCCTTTTAAACGGTCGATTATCATAGAAATTTGATGATGACAATAATACATACAAACCGACATACTTTCACGTTACTATTATTAGAATCAGTAATATATGTCTCATCACTGTTTAAAGCCTCGTGAGACTACGCACACCGCAGGTTATAGTCGATCGTGAACCTCAAGAGTATCAGTAGCGTGATTTCAAATTACCTGCGTATATTATGTCACATTACCCTGTAACTTTATAGGTCTCTTCACCGAAAAACCTGATCCGAAAAATTTTGTTCAACCCTAACCCCCCCTCCCCATCTTGAGAGGTATACCTCAGGCAGTAAAATAGTTTACCGTAAAAAGCAAACATTCCGTGACCACCAACCGTACTGTCATTTGAAATCGCGCAAACGCGGGCCCGCGCAAGCCGTTCATTGTTCTACTAATAAAAAGTTCTAATAAACATGCAACTAAGCCGAGCTTCCGGCCAAATAAAACATAAAAATATATCCTATTTTCACAGGGTGTCGGGCGGGGTGGCGGGCCCGCTGCGCAAAAACCCGAAAACATCGAAATGAAAATGAGTGTAGTGGGGGCGGCGCGGCTCTGTGTTAGTAATTCATTTTTAACATTAAGGCTGTGTGGGTTTTTAAAGTACAGTCCGCTTCAGTTTTTGTTGTAATCATCACATTATTTTTTTTTTACTTTTTGCATTTATTGATTGATATTATAGAGAGAGAGATCAATGTAAAAGATATTAGTGCCAATAGAGAAAGGAATACATAGAGCGGAAGTGAATGGAAAAGTATATACCAACCAATATATGACACGAGGCACAGAGGTACACTACACGAGGTAGAATAGGTATTAAAGAAGGGTCAGGTCAGAAGTACGAAGAAACGAGCGTGTGAAAGGACTGATGCAAGTAAAGGAAGCGAGGGCCGAGGTTGTGGCTAGTGGAGATTTATAGTCTCTGCCTACCCAGATGGGGCACATTCGTGATGTATGTACATCATACATATAGGAGTTAGATAGCCATACAAATATTTGCTACAGGTGTTTCATAATTTAACGGATATACTACGATTTTAATCTAACAGTTATATTTTATAGCATTTCAATTCAATTTATCAATTCAATTGGCCATTGACATGAGTGTTGGCCAAAATCAAAGTTTATACTCTTACACTTTTGAGTTTTGTATACGAGAAGTAGAAAAAAATTTAATAATTGGATATTTTTTTGAATTACCTTAAATTTATTTCTCGTATCTTATTTAAGAGCTTTCAAAAGCTAATAGTACCTACTTGGAAGATGCAAGAATTCAAGTTGATCTATATAAAGGTGAATTAGGTGTGGAAAATCTAAATTTTTCTAATTTTCTAACCAAGCATATTGTGCGCGAGTGTACCGGGCGCGAGCTCGCATTGTGCCCCTACACACACCCGCACGCACTAGCGTCAACATAAAACGCAATTTTGTATTAGATTTAATTTGAGTCGGGTGCCTGTGTGTGTGTGCGCGCGCCGCTGTGTGCGCGCTTCCTACGCACAAATTGATTACGATCGTCGAAAACGGCGAATTTGCATACACGTGGAGACTCTTTTCTCTTTTTCTCAAAAAAAAATCAATCTAGCGCTTCCTATCCGTGCGATACCCAGTGAAACGGTTGCATTCGTCGAGCAAACTTTAAAAAGTTAGAAGTTCGAAATTCAAAGTTTGGAATCGCAAGTTTTTTTTATACAAATAGAACGTAGTGTGCATGCGTGATAGTTGGCATAGTGGGTGCAAGGTGGAGACGGCTGCAGTCGCGTGGCTCCGCGCGCCGCGGCGCCTCGCCGCCGAATGAACGCCCGATTTAAAAACTATACGAACCGCGCAGCGAGCGCCCGTAATACCACCCCCCGCGTAATGATTTTTTGGCGATGAATTTATATTCGCGCGCGAGCGGTGCCACTTTTTCGACCCCCTCGACCCCCACCCCCCGCTCATTAACGCAACCCAGATATGCAATTCTGATCTTTGACGAGGAGGCTGTAGTGTCGGCGGGCGCCTCGCCGGGAGAGGTGCCCCGTTTTGTTTTTTCCCGCCCGGCTTCATTATTGATGGCATCGGGACGGTAATGCGGAAGCATGTGTGAACGTTTCATTACAAAAGGTGGACGCGGCTCGTGTTAATATTGCAGACCGGCCGGACCCGACCGGACGGGTGGACGCCTCCGAAAAAAAAACTTTAAAAATAAAAATTAACGTTCGCAATTAAATTTGGAATTCGGGTTCGGTTTGAAATTTTAAGTTTGGAATAGAGCGTCGTGCGGCGCGGAACTATCGCACGCGTGCCGGCAAAGTTTGGCCGAAGTTCACTAAAGTTGCCTCACGTGCGTATGTGGACAACGGACCAGTCGCGTGACGGATTGGTCGAGCGGTCTCGTTACATTGGCCATTTTAACAACTTTCGGGAAATTTTCGCGGTTCATTTTTTTTCACACAGATTCATTTATTTTTTTATTCGTGAATATTTTGTCGGCGCGATTTGTTTTTTCGCCGCGTTCGGACATTGACTTGTTGTGACTCTGTTGAAGTTTTGTTGATTGTTTTTGTTGACTTGAATTATTACGCGAGGCAGCCGCAGCTAAAAAGGTAAGTGGGAATTAGAAAAGGATTTTCCATATTTATTTGCCGCTTTTTTACTAGAACAAGCATCGCAGCAGTGAACTTTTTTTACACACATAAAACATAATTTATTTCACATTTCTTATTGTTACTAAATTATTCAAAAAAATAATCTTCAATTGTTATAAATTGTTCTGATATAATGCAATAATTTGAACCCAAAAAATAAACTCATTTATATCCCGGAAGTGCGTAAAAGTTCACTGTAATTGTAATTTCCTATGTAACATTTTATTTTTTTGCTGCATTTTAATTCGCCTCATTGCTATTCACGTGGATTAACATTAAAATAAAAAATTGGCCGATACATTAAAAAGATCGAGATCGCAACTGACCTCTTTCATTTTTTATTTTTTTCTCGCAGTCGCAAACAATTGAACCCCCTTCGGAGATGGGCTATTATAATGCTAATATAGTACTGGCCGGTGCAAGGTGAAGCTGCTTTGCAGACGTCCGCGAGCTGCCCATTAGACCAATCTTGCATATTAATTGAAAAGTAAATCGCTGTTGCATTCTAAGACCGTTGACCCTCAGCGGCTCGAATGTGCGGGTTCGTAATTTTTAAACAAACTTTTTTATATATTTTTTTATTGTCTTTAATACTTCCCTCGTATCTTTTTAACTAAGCATACATTATTAAACAAATTCTCCATTTGTTAACTGTCAACTATTATATAAATGAAATGCTTTTTTAACACTTAATTTTCAAAAATCGGTCAATTTTTATTTGGAGCTTTATCGCACAAAATGCCGTGTGCTAAAGATTTAAAACTCGCACAAACATTTAATAAATTTAAAAAATCAATATTTATTTAATATTCATATGTTAATTGAATATCGAATTAAACAAATAATTTCGATTGCACATATTGTATCACATAAACGATCCATTCTGTATTCGAAATACAAATTTAAAATCGAAAAAGAGTTTAATTGAAACAAAAGAGTTCTGTTGAGAAACGCGTACCGATCGAAAAGTGCGCGAAAACGCACATACGCGTAATTGTGCGCGCGTCACATTCGCGCGCGGCGTCGCAAGGGCTGCAGAGCTCGGCGCTTGCAGGCTCAGCGCTGCACAAAATAGGGGACACCATTATCTATCTTTACTCCGTTCAAAAATAATAATTCTAAAGGTGAACGTTTTAAATTGTAACAGGATTTGACGTCTAGCGCTTTGCGGACGTCTGGCTCGAATTTATTGTTGCAATGCAAAATTATAACGTATCTTTCGTAACAGATGCGTGTTCTTTGGACACAGATATTTTTCAGTGAGATTAATTTATTTTTTAATATCAATTAATATTAATGTTTTAATACTTGTTGACATAAAGTTCCCGTCATACAAATTAGCATCACACGCATGCTATCAGAATAAGAAATAACAGAGGACTCATATTTCCGATCAATCACGCTCATTAGATAGGGGGCGAGGGCCGCTCGCAGACGCTCATCGATTCGGCACCTACACAGCAGACTAGAAAAAAGTAAAAAACGGTGACAGACTCATTCCGTCCGCCGTCTCCTTTCTAATCGCGCCCCCACGCACGCGCGGCTTTTTAATTGCATCCCCACCCCCACCCCGGAAAAAAGGGCCCGAGCACACGATGGATTAGCATACAGCCTCACAGCGAGATAGCGTACACCCCTTCAGTTTTTGCGTATCGCCCCGCGCCATATTTTCGCGACGTATTTTTTGGGGGGGGGGCGCGGGGAGCGAGGTCGTTGCGTGCGCGCCGCAGTCGGCGACCGCCGGCGAACGCGCGATGTGCAAACGCGTTCGCGATCTACTAACACTCATTGCACTTACGCGGCCAGTAACAAACTTATTTCGAAAACTCCTCAGTGCTGTGCGTTTGTGCTAGGATTTAAACCATATTCACAATTATTGGGTGAGTGATTTAATTTATTTTTTTTATCAGCTACGTACAATTTGGCGATATCTGGGAGCAAGGTCGTGGCATGATGATAAAATTATTTGCACAAAAATGTGTTAGAACGAATCGGATAACCTCGTTTTGGGACACGCGTGTATTATTGGCGACGCGTAATTTTTTTTTCTCAATTAAATAATTCAAAAATCGAACGCTCTTTCGGAGTTCGAATATTTTTCGTATTCTAAACGCGGCGTTTAGTTAACGTGTTTCAATTGGAGTGAAACAAAGTGAATATTTAAATACACTTTTGTGTAGTTGTTGGGTGTTGATTGCGATCGCTGGTTACAGACCAAATGGCTGGTCGAAACGCATCGCGCCTTCCTAGAAGAATGTGTTTGTCATTTCTTTTACCGCGGTGTCGGTTGCCGAGGTACAATTTGTCTATGGCTTGTATTACCAGACATAATTTAATTTAGTCATTACTGACTAACACTTAGATAATGCCAGCACTAATAAACACTGCATTTGAATAGTTATTTATATTTTTTGAACTCTAATACTAATGCCGTTTCGCAGATTGCAATAACAATTTGAAATTAACCAGGATGTTTTATGGTTAATCATTTTAATTTTTTTAGATTTCTAGTCAATTAATTTAAAGTTAAACCTAACTGTCTCGTTTTTAATAGAACACGCATCGGCCAATGAATGAACCACTTATATTTT
This sequence comes from Heortia vitessoides, assembly GCA_020976665.1. NCBI lineage: Eukaryota > Metazoa > Arthropoda > Insecta > Lepidoptera > Crambidae > Heortia > Heortia vitessoides. The sequence goes on from JACJUM010002525.1 coordinate 17,102,873, forward strand.
TATAATTATCGCTTTGATCACACAAGAATACCTCTGTGTGCAAACTTTGTTGTTTATCAAATGAGATTTCATAATGTTTCTTGAGAAACCACCGTTTTATACTTCACTGTGGAATACTTAGAATTCTGATCAATTTATAACATAGAACTTTTTTACATGCACTAATTTTAGACTCATTTTTTTATTGTGAAATAACAGTTTAATCGATATCAGTATGTTTTCGGAACAACAGATGTTGGCCTGTGTACATATGTATCTTTAAAATACATTAAAATGTTTGGCATTAAATAATACATGCACTATTTTTAATGGCGAAAGGACAACCGGTGTCAAACTTTACCAAACTCTTATATACTTATTTATATACACATAGTTTAACACAAAAGACCGTTTCAAAAATATATTTTAGACACACAAAAATTAAATAATTAATCTAAATAACGAAGGAGTTAGTGCACAGTCGCAACGCATTTCTCTAGTGTTACTAGGCATTGTTAATATTTAGCATTCGCTCTACAGCCTCTACAAACCTAGCTCATCTATTTACTAATTTCTTACAATTCAACTCTACAAAAACTTCGAATAAATAATAAGAAACCGCGTTTAAAAGCCCTGAAAACGTAGTTTTTTAATCGTTTTTATTTTAATAAAAGACGAGTTCCATTTAGGTTGTAGATATTTAAATGCATGTCTAGTATAATTCTATAATTTAACGGATTTTGTATAAAAATATTCTGTAATCTTCAACAATCCTATTTTAATTAATAATTACAACGTTTGTAAAGTTTCCGTTAATATTGTTATGTATGCACGATTTAAATGTTTTTATTTATATATTTTTTGTTAAATAACAAATCGAATGCATTCAATTTCAATTCAAATTTAAAATTGCGTTTAATGGACGTAAAACTGGTATGGATGGTAATAATTTTAAGTGTCATCCATTTGATTTTAAACATGTTTTTAAGTATGTACAGACCGACAAGAAATTATAGAAAATACTGTGAAGAATAAGATAGATTACATCTCAATTTGAACTCGCTGTATTTGTTTTGATGAAGGATGAACAACATCGTTGGCTAGTTTATATAAATAAACTCATGGTTTTAAATGTACACAACGAAACTCGGAAATTATCGCGAAATGTATCCTCTTACCCGGAAAGTATAGACCATAATTCATTTACTAAGGATTTCGTATTTTCAAATTCAACTTGAATACTAATTAATATAAATTACTCACAAATTAATCACAGTAAAGTATTACAATATTGGTAAAAAAGTTTTTATGTATTACATACGTTTATGTAGTGAATCATCATATGAACCATTGGACGTCCACTGCTGGATATAGGCCTTTTCAAGAAAGGGGGAATTTGTTGGCAATCGCAGAGCGCAGCTTTCGTGACGGAGATGCTGCCCATCCCCACTATATGCATTTGAGTTACACTGTCTCGGATGGATATACCGCCGTCTTTCGGTTTCGGTATTTCAGTCGCCTCTTATGGTTGAGACACCGGTTAAGACGCGGGTTCGATTCTCGTACATCTCAAATATTATTTGTGCGGGATTTAGCGCGTGGCGCCCTCTTTAATTTTTTAAAAAAAACTTTAGTTCTGGCACAATGTATGAAGATACTTCATATTTAGTTAGCTTCTACTAGCTTCGAGGCCGCGACTTTGTCCGCGTGTACGTAAGCTTATATATTCATATTACGATTATTTAAGTCGTACAGAACCGCATTCACTTGATAAGGAAAATCGACTTAGGATCTACCAACAGTAAAATCAATTTATTTTCCAATTGAGTTCAATTCCCGAACGAGGTTCCCGGGATCGGTTGATTTTTTTGTAGTAAAACATAATTTTATCTACAAATAGTATTTTAAATAAAAAAAATGTCCTATATTATATCTAACACTTTTTGACCCCACCGCATGCACAACCTTGATTACGAGTACCGTGCAACTATATGCGAGAAGAGGTCGCATCTGAATGGGAATGCGCAAGGGCGCCTCGTACCTGGACCTTGGATTCGGATCTCCTGCCTCTCGCCTGGATCGGTGCTTAGCAAACTACGCCAACGGCCCTGTCTATAATCATATATATTAATAAATAATAATGTAGATACTTGAATAATTCTATTTTTGTAGTAAGACGAAGGCGGGCGGACCGTGTAACAAAATGATCTGAAAACGGATCAAGATTGTAGTAGAAACGTCGTCTGAAAAAATGAAAAATTAACGGTATCGTAAGCCGTTAATTAATACAAATTAAAACCTAGGGAAGGGCATAGACTGGATTAATTAGCGGGAAAGTCGTCAAGGAACGCAGTGTATGAAAAAGTCAACGCAGCCGGAGTCAAGGGCGTATAGATAGTTTTAAAACGTAACGAGCTTATATATACTTTATTATATTTTCTAGTAATTTATTTTTATAACGACATTAATCCAAAAAATTACGCTAGATGGCGTCACAACTTTATCATTAGCTCCGTATCATTATCATTATATCAGCCATTGAATGTCCACTATTAGAGCTAGGCCTCCCTAAAAAGGGGGAATGTTGCCCATAATTGCCGCGATGGGCAAACGTGTTGGCAACTGCAGAGCGCAGCGACGGGTATGTTGCCGCGCTGATTCGGATAGATATACCGCCATCTGTACGTTCTGGTACCTTAGTCGCCTTATGACACCTATTACAGGGAGAGGTACTATTCTACTCTCTCTAATACTTTCCTCGGTACCTCCCAGCATATATAATATAATATTAATTTGTATAAACTTTTAAAAATCGTTCACAATTTATTTTTAAATATTAAGTACAAGTGTTATCTACTCGTATGCTATATGAAACGTTTAACAAATGTAAAAAAATAAATAAACCTTACGAGGTTATAATATGTTAAAGCCGTTAAAATCGTAATTTATTATTTAATACATTTTATTACGTCCTTTTATTAAATTACGTTCATTACAAACAGTTTCGAACATTTTAATGATTATATAAGATGTTTTTTTATTATTTTATGCAAATAACTTGAACTCTCTTGATCCAGGAAAAGTTACCGCGGGAGATACTGGACATATATATGCGATTAATTACTCCGTTAAATATTTTTTTATGGTCTGTTGCAAATCTGCAAATCGCTGCACCCAAAAAAAGAGAAATGACAATTATACATACATCCATACATACATACATCACGCCTGTGTCCCATCGGGGTAGGCAAAGACTAGATCTCACTTGTTACGATCTTGGTATACCTCTCTCGCTTCCCTTACCCGCATTATTCTATTCATGTACGCTCGTTTATTCTTGGTACTTCTGACCTGGCCCTTGTTTAATACCTTTTCTACCTGGTTAAGATATGTTCACCTAGATCGTCCTATATCGTATTTACTCCCGCTCTATAAGTTATGCTACTTTCATTCATCTTTCTACATGCCCAAACTATCTAACATTCTTTTCTCTATTTACCACCAAGTAAATACTATTATTTTAATACTTATTATTATTTAAAGCGCACCATGTACCCGTTCGTCTGTTTCATTAAGAGAAAATTAAATCTGTACGTTTGAACGCGGTAAACTCAGAAATATAAAAACAACTTTCAATATATTTACCATCAATTAACTAAGTAAATTATAAATTATATTTATGTATATAATTTAGTAGGTTATTGACAAAATTGACTCAAATGTCAATGTTAAAAAAATATGCGGATTCAGTTACTTGTAAATAGAGACAGCGCGGCCATGTCCCTATTTGATGTAAGAGACGAATTAGTTCGATATTCTCGCAGAATCATAATATTTACAGATCGTCGAGTCAGTTTTAATAAGCATTATCGGCAACTCGATCTATCCAAGAAGTATTGTTATAATTTTAAATTCAGTATACAATAATGTACTATATATTTCTCTGAGGTAGACCACTGAGGTACAAAGGCATGCTTGACCTCACCTAGCTATTTCTACCGCGAAACAACAATGCTCGCATCGATGCGTTCCGTGAAGGGTGAGGGTTCCGTTCTGGGAGGCAGTGAAATGACTAAGTAATTTTCAAGTCACAAGGTTGACGATGCTCTGGTGATATCCTTGTGATATCAATAACTCTGAAAGTTACTATTTTAACTAATACAATACTATTGTACTGTGCTGGTGTATGTTATTCTAGGTTAGGTTTTTGTTGTATATGGTGTTTATAATAATAAAAAAAAATTATTATTACTATCGTTCGGCCCGCGATTTTTCCACGAGATCTTCACTTCGTATCGTATCCCTGGGGAACTCTTGTTATTCTTGGGAAGAACGTTACGTCGCTTCAGACAGCATAACTGTGCGAAAAATCGTGCCGTCTTCTTGGAATATAATAAAAGAATTAGGTTCATCCCACAGGAACATATTTTCGGAATAAAAAGTAGCCTATATATTATTCCAGGCTATCTTTCTAGTCTTTGTGACAATTGTTATCTAGATCAGTGAAACCGTAAGACTAGCAAATATATCATTTACCTAACCTACATCAATCCACTATCCTAAATCCACCATCCATCTAAAGTCCACTGTTGGCCATAGGCCTCCGTACTCCGCCAGTACCCCACTATTTAATTAATATTTGTAGGGAATGAATAGCTTGCAAAAATATATGACAAACTAAGAGACGGATGAGTCCGAGTTCTATTCCCGGCAAAGTAAATCGTTTAAGGATATTTAATTCCTTGAATCACTACTGAGGTGTGAACATAAAAATGTGTCGTGAGAGGCGACTAAGGTTTCAGAATCGACAGATGGCGGTATATCCACCTGGGACAGCGTATCTCAAATGCATAGGGTGTGGTTGGGCAGCAGCATCCCCGTTGCAATAGCTTTACTCTTCTACAAATTTTCCCCCTTTCTTGGAGAGGCCTACGTCTAGCAGTGGACGCTCAATGGCAGTGATGATAATTAAGAACCAAGCAATGATTAATAAATAAAATTGCCCTCTTAAAATATTATAAGGAAGATCAATTCATTAATATGCCCTCAGAGTTCTACTTTATCATCATCATACAAGCCGTAAGGCGTCCACTGCTGGACAAAATAATAGGACAACTTCTTCGGGAAATAGCACTTGTGTTATAGACATCAGACAACAGAGGAATCACATATATAATACTTAAATACAAGGCTTGATGGCGCAGATATAAATTGTATCTTTCGCATAAAAGGTCGTGGGTTCGATCCCAACCCAGACAAATAATTATATTTTAATATTTGTGTTTGTCATGTGTCTAGGTGTTAAAATATGTATTGAGTATTATATTTGTGATTACTCTGTTGTCTGATTTCCATAACACAAGTGCTTTAAGCGACTTACCACGGAGTCAGGTCAGTGTATAAGATAATGCGTATTTATATTATATATTTCTTCATGTTATATTCAACATCCAGATACAGAACAAACACAAATATCATTATATAAATATTTGTCCTGGGTGGGGATCGCATCCGCCAAGAAAGCCATCCGGCCCGTCAATAAAGTTGGATATTGCCCATAATTGCCGCAACTTACACCCTGCTGTATGTACTTATAAAACATATTTTTTTAAATATGCTCTAACAATAAACAACACAACACATTATATATTGTAAAGAGAATCGAATCGAAAACCAAACCGCGCCCATCGCGCCCACCGCCGCTAACCGACGCGCCAACACGACAAACACTAATTAATATAATTACAATAACAAATAAACCCTAGGAGCTAAATCGTCGCGTGACAATCACTTTGACCCTAAGTGACCTGGTAAACACTGCTAGCCTTGTCCTTCGCAGTTCAATATCTATTTTATTGTGAAATGAGTCAAGTTGTGCTTAGGTATTATTTATAGGATGCCTGCGTCTCTCGCTTCTGTAGGACGGTCTGGGGACATCATGATACCACCACAAAGCACCACTCTTTTATATGGAAGGGCCTGATGACTATAGCATCCTATCTTGTGCGCAAAAGGTCTTGGGTTCGATTTCCAACCAAGACAAATGTTTGTATGGTGATATTTGTTCTGTGTCTGGGTGTTGAATTTGTTTAATAATTATATTTGTGATTCCTCTGTTGTCTGCTGTCGATTACAAGTGCTTGATGCTACTTTTCTTCGAATCAAGACAATGTATGAGATGTTGTGTAAACTATTTTTATGCGACCTGCATCCAACGCTGACCACCTGGGTACCCTTTTTGTAAAAATATAGGAATAAAATAAACCTTATATTACTTGCAAATAATATAGTTTTCAATTTGTGATAAATATTTTGAAATCGGTTCAGTAATTCTAGAGTTTCTTTGTTACAAACACGCGAAAATAAAATTTCCGTTACAAATTTATTTGCAACCCGGGTGGTACCGGCCGAGTAAAATAGAACCTTACTCTATACCAGGTGTCGTAAGAGGCGACTAAGGTACCAAAACCGACAGATGCGGTATATCCATTTAAAACTGCAGATCAAATGCACAAGACTGGGATGGGCAGCAGCATCCCCGTCGCAAAAGCTGCACTCTTGAAAAATCCCCCTTTCTTGGGATCGCCTATGTCCAGCAGTGGGCTTCCAATGGCTGGTATTATGATAAACTACCGATTCATTTACAAGATTCGGTTCAATTCTTAACAAATGTAAATACAGATTTTGTGTCTCTATATTTTTTATTTAGTTGCGATATATTTCCTTTGCCAACCTAGAAATTTAAAAAGGTAAGATATACATTATTTAATTAATTTGTAACGTTCCAAACAAAACTCATGGCCATATTTATCGTGCACAACATGCATTCTTGTTATTATAATTTGCCTGAGCGTTTTCCTGTGGCATTTAATTGCATCGAGCTTTCCTTTGATTTTGCTTAATAAAACAAAAAAATGTGATCAGTACTCTTCTTAATTTGCTGTTACTTTATGCAATTAATATTATAAACAATTAGACTAAAAACAAATTGAAATAGATCATATTTGTATAGGGAGACTCACGGATACCTTAACCAGGAAGAAGAGGTATTGAAGAAGGGCCAGGTCAGAAGTAGCGAGAATAAACGAGCGTGTATAAAAGGACTATTGCGAGTAGAGAAAGCGAGAGTGATCTGCCAAGATGACACTAGCGTGATATATGTATGTATGTATCATCATATCACTATATCAAAAATTGTAACACTTCTTAAATAATTTGCAAGTATGGATGAACGAGAAATTTTACTATATATAAGTAAGCCGTGAGGTACCGGCAGAGTAAAAGTATCTCCCCCTGTACCAGGCGTCGTAAGAGGCGACTAAGGCACCGAAACCGACAGATAACAGTATATCAGGGCACAGGGCGGGATAGGAAGCAGCACCTCGTCGCAAAAGCTGCACTCTGCGATTGCCAACACGCTAGCCCAGCGCGGCAATCATTGGCAAAATTCCCACTTTCTAGGGGAGGCCTATGTCCAGCAGTGGACTTCCAATGGTTGGTATGATGATGAAATTTAATGAAGTAAAAAAGTGATTGAAGATATTTTATACAAATTTAACCAGAATGCATTAATTTCGTTTAAATAACCATTGTACACACAATTTGAACGACACATCAACAATCATAAATAAATTAATTGTTTATTGAAACTGGAGTAAAATTTTACATGAGATAGACCTTAAACAAAAGTCGTCTGCATTACTTTTACCTATTTCTACCGCCAAAGAGCAATTCTCAAATTGCTGTGTTCCGGTTTGAAGGGTGAGAGAAGCTGTGAAATTACTGAGTAATATGACATAATATCTTCAAGACACAAGGTTCGCAACGTGCTAGTGATATCCTTGTGATATCACGAGCGTGTATGCGGTGATACTTACTATCACGCGGACTGCTTGTAGGTCGATAAGACCTGGTCAGTCTGGACCTGATAGCCATCAGGAAACTACAATTATGCGCAAACTTCTTTGTCCATCAGTGGACGTACTACTTCTTTAATGATGAAAGAAGTATATTGGAATATCGAATTTCCGAGGTCAACGGAAGGATTACTTAAATTAAGCACATTACATAAAAGAAACATACATTATAAATATATATATAGATATGTATGTGAGTACACAGTTTTTTTATCTGCGGCCAGGCGTTGAACCTAGATAACAGTGAGCTCACACAGCTAACATACTAGAATTGAATTTTTTTTTCAGTGATAAAATTGGCCACTAATACCAAGATAACATTGGTTGTGTTACTGGCTATGCGGAAATCCACAGCATGCTAGACTATAGCACTCGTAGTGACCGACCGCGATAAACCTTAATTAACTTATTTACCAAAACTTGGCAGCTGGAACGTCGAACACAAAATTAAAAAAAACCCGTCTTGAAGCTGCAAATTTAACACTATAAAAAAAACCTGAGTTAAACTAAGAAGTGTCTATCAGATTAGTTTGAGTAAGATTACTACTCATACCCGTATTATGGTTTCAGAAGGTCATCAGGGTCATCATCTAGATCTTCCATTCAAACTTACACTTAAGTGTAAAACAACCAGTATTAAACTAAATTAAATTAATAAAACAGGCTACTTAATTTTTTTTTCTTCATATCACTCCTACTACTTAGTCGATCATAAGGGTCATAGGTCACTTGAGTTGTAGCTTAATCTATGTTTATAGGATGTCTGTATTTTTGAGATTAGTATTTATTTCGTTTACGTCATCGTCACGTGACATAAAATCGAATTTGCGGCGTACCTATCTCGAGGCTATTACGCCAACAAGACATTTAGACCAAATTGTGTTCAAAATATACTTATTAGGTGCAAGTTAATTAACAATTATGTAAATATATTCTAGGATTTATTTTCCTCTATACTAACTGACAGGATGTGCAAAGTTGGAAGTCTTTTGATGAATTGTTAAAATATTGTTAATTAGAATTAATATAACTATCCGTGACTTTGTGTGCATGACTCTGTAGGGTCTGAAACTGTTCCGAGGGTCAAAAGTATTTTATGACCTTTGTGAGAGTTAAAGCTATCTAATTAATAAAATTTATTTAAATCTGTTCAGCAGTTTTGTCATGAATAAAGACCAAACAAACAGATCTGCTTATACATTTATACTAGATATACTTTTTTTACGTCAAAGTCTTATAAATGCGGTAGTTCTAAATATACAAAAACAAGCAAACCACTTATTTTTATATCATAACAATAATACAGGAAATTATTATTGAAAAAAAAATTGTTAACAGGTCCTAATAAATTAACACAAATGATTTTTTTTACATGTCGCTCATTTACCGGCAGAGTGGAACAGTACCTACCTCTGTACCAGATGTCTTAAGAGGCAACTAAGGTGCCAGAACCGACAGATGGCGTTATATCAATTAGAGACAGTGTAGCTTAAATGTACAGAGTGGGGACGGGCAGCAGCATTCCCGTCGCGAAAGCTGCGCTCTATCATTCCCAACACGCTTGCCCAGCGCGGCAATTATGGGCTAAATTCCCCCTTTCTTGTGAACGCCTATGTTCAGAAGTGGTGTATACGATGAATGCCTGTCTGTAACACTTTCGTGTTTAAACCGATCTCAAAGAAATTTGTCATGTACATACCATGAACCAGTTTTGACTATGACTATACTGGTGTATTCCCAAACTAAAGATTTCGCTATACAATGGAAACCATTAACACCCAGACTCGACACAAACAACTTTTGATGCAAATAATGCGACTTACATGTCAAATGGTATTATAATGAAGTGTTCATCAATTGAGTGTGTATTCGCCAATATCTCAACGAAAATTCACGAAAGTGGATCTAGTGGTAAACACGTGAAAATATAAAAAAAATACATGTTTTATACACCACTTGTGTATAAAACACGTATTTTTTAATATATATGTATATATAGGATAATTCTAAATCTTTAGCTATAGACACTTGTGTTCCTGTCGGTACCCCTTATCAACACAATTCTAGACGGTCTTGACTCAACAGGATATGATAGGACAAAAAACATCAATGTAGGTACATACATACATACCAATTATTTATTTATTAGTTAAACTTTATAATCCTGTTTACTTGCAGTCTACTTATTTAATTATAATGATATAGATTATCTATTATTATACGCCCCGGTGGCCCATTTGGTAGTGTGCCTATTTTGTGATAAGTATTTTTTCTGTGTCTGGGTGTTAAAGTTTGTAGTTTTTTATACGTAACGCAAGTGCATTAAGTGTATATATATGTTCATATTATATGTATGTAACTTAAATAGAAAAACGGTGGCATGGAGAGTGAGTACTCGAAACGTAATATTTTGATTACGTTTCAAGATTTTTCTAGAAAACTGTGAAAACCTATGGGATGTCTTATAAAAATCAGCATCATAGCAGCTGTAAAACGTCCACTGCTGGACAAAGGCCTCCCCAAGCAAGGAGGAATTTGCCCATAATTGCCGCACTGGGCAAGTATGGTGGCAATCGTAGACCTTAGTCCCCTCTTACGACACCTGTTATAGGGGGAGGTACTATTCAACTCTACCGGTAGCTCACGGCCTTTTAAACAGACATCCATTATTAATAAATATCACTATAGAGAGATATACACAGACGTCATTGCAATAATCGCTGTATGGTCGTGAGTTTGATCTCCACCTCGAGCAAATATGAATTAAATTTATATTTGTTTTGTGTCTGGGTGTTATTTATACGTATCTTAGTATTGTATTTGTAAAAGTTAAGTCAACGTATGAGATGTTGTGTGAATTCTTTTTTTATAATTAACGATAATAAATTAATTGGAGTAACTAAATATGACTCTAAAAATATTGATGCTATTAGGACTCCATTGACCGATCTCCCTATAAGGTCATAAATCGTTTGAAGAAAAAGGTCATTGAGGCTTACTTGTCCGATTAAGACATGTCTGAATATTCACTGTTAGCAATAATTTAAACTGATCCAATAATCTAATACAAAAGACGCAGTTTCAAAATTACAATTGTGCCATAAAAATTAGCCACAAACACACAGACGCTTAACAAAAAATATTTGTGTTAGTCCTATTAAACCTATGATTCCTACGCTCTCTTAACCACTGTTCTATACGAGGTTCCAAGAAGCGCTTCTATATCGATTGCCATACAAACAAAAATACAAAATAATATAATTTGTATCGAGTATGTGTGGAAATGCAAATGCAAAAAAAAGTTGCTTACATAAAAAAACTGTGTTCTGTCTATCTGGTGACTTCACCTATATTCACTAACAGATAGCTGATGTTATAAAGAGTAATTATGGCTACTTTTATTATTCTCACGGGAAAGAAGAACTACGAGAAACTGCGAGGCGCCGCTAGTATTTTTTTTTAAATAAATTCCCACAACATCTCATACATTGACCTGATTCCATAATAAGTGACTTATAGCACTTGTGTTACGAACATCAGACAGAGGAAATCACAATATTACTTAAATATATATATTTAACACCCAGAAACAGAACAAACATAAATATCATTATATAAATGTTTGTCAAAAATTTCAATTATATTAGGTTATAAATAAATTGACTATCCAAGTGGGAACAACTGGTGAGGTCTAGTTCTCAGAATTAAAAAAATAAGCTTAGTTTTTAAATATCTTTGTGAGTCATTACAAACGACTTATGTTGATTGTGGAATTACATTACCAAGGTATTTTAAGAAATGCACAAAACGCTATCTGCATTATTATATATGCGCTGATTGTGCAGATCGTAGTAATCCAGTCTTGTGCGCCAAGGGTCGTGGGTACGATCCCCACCAACACAAATATTTTTATGATGACTAGCTCTGCTCGCGACTTCGTCCACGTGGATTAGTGTTTTAACTTATATAAACTATGAATGTCATGTTTATTTATATCGAATCAATAGCCTTAAATATAAGTTTCAAGTTTCTAGCTCTGCAAATATCGATACTTCAATACAACTTTTCATCCCCCCTTTTGACATCTTACAACCCTTATTTAGAATTAAAAAATAGCCTATGTCCTTTCTCAGGGTCTAAAGATTGTCTGTGCCAAATTTCATCAAAATCGGTTGAGTGATTTAAGCGGGAAAGCGTAACAGACAGACAGACAGAAAGAGTTACTGTCACATTTATAATATTAGTAGGGATGTTTGTATTTGTTTTATGTCTGGGTGTTAAAAAAAATGTATTTAGGTAATATATTTGTGATTCTTCTGTTGTCGTATCACAGAATCAGGTTAATGTGGAATTTTATTTATTTATACGCAGCTGTCTCCACGTTTAACTCTCACACTTACATTTCAACAACAAAGTACAGTTTACAGTCACAATTTTTCCAAGGAAACTTCATAAGTACATAAGCAATACAAGAATGATGTGACAGCAATACACCGCGACAGCCAAACGAGGAATCCACCGAGCAACGTTTTCGGAGAACGAGCCTCTAACAATTCAGCTGACACAGTCTTGGCCAATGGTTTAACGAGGTCACATGAAGGCCACGACCATTGTCAATTGAATGAACAATCGTCCATTCGATTCAACGAAAATTAATATATTTATTTTCAATAATAATTATAAATGGTAGAATCACACTGCATCTCGTATATTGATCTAACTCTAAGATAGGTTGCTTAAAGCACGTCTTACGGACATCAGACAATAGAGGAATTACAAACATAGTACACCCAGACACAGAACAAATACTAATCCACGCAAAACCTTTCGCGCACAAAATAGGATTACTACCATTTGCGTCATCGGGCCCTCTTCATAAAAAGTAGTCAATGAAAAGTCCTCAGTCTTAAATAAAAATAATACAACAGTACATACGATACTGATGAACTTGATGACCCGACAAGCCCAACAATGACTGGGAAAGTAGTTTTAGAATGTCTTGTTCGTGTGCTCTCAGTCGGTTTCTATCAGCCACAGACTGCTGGGCTCTCAAAGAAATTTATAGGTCATCATTTAGCCATTGCGAGTCGACTGCTAAACACAGGTCTCTAAAGAAAGGGGGTATTTTGCTAATAATTAAAGCACTAGGCAAGCGTGTTAACTACACCTTTTCGGATAGATTGGATCACTACCATCCGCGCCATCGGGCCCGTCTAGGCGACACATTGATTTCCTTCAAATTACTAATGTTGTAAACAAGCAATTGCGCACCCGACGCCTAAATATGTGATGTTTGAGGAGCGCGGGAGGAAACCAGCAAATGTATATAACAAACAGAACACATTTGTGTGACAAAACTCTGTACATTCCACACCTAACAAATAAGTTATGCAGTATATTATGTACATTCGTATTTAAACCTTTTTTTTATATATTTGCCGTGAGTTACTGGCAGAATAGAACAGTACCTCCCCCTTTACCAGGTGTCAGAGGCGACTAAGGTACCGGAACCAACAGATGTCGGTATATCAATCCGAAATAGCGTTCTTCAAATGCACAGGGTGGGGATGGACAGCAGCATCCCGCAAAAGGTGCCCTCTGAGCTTGCCACCACGTTTGCCCAGCTCGGTCATTATGGGCCAAAATTTTTTTTTGTTTGGGAGACCTATATCCAGCAGTGGACTTTCAATGGCTGTGTTGAATGGATGAATTCGGGACAGTGTAGCTCAAATGCACAGGGTGGGGAAGGGATGCCAACACCCTTGCCCGGCGCGGCAATTATTGGCGGAATATGCCCTTTCTTTGGGAAGCCTATGTCCGGCAGTGGACTTCCAATGTTCTATAATGAAGACCACGCACCGGCAAGTGAAGCGTGGGACATCCACCGTAAAAAATGTCAGCTGCAATGGTACCACTCTCTCACCTATTTCTACCGGCAGACAGCACCGCTTGCATTACTATTCTCTAGTTAGTAGTTCGAAGGGTAAATTGGCAGTGAAATTACTGAAATGACGTAACATCTTCAAGGCACAAGGCGGGCAATGCGCTAGTGGTATCCTTGTGATATTACGAGCGTGTATATGCTGTACGAGTACAGTCACGCGTACTGTAAGTTAGTCTGTCGACCAGGTCTGTTAAAAGTATAAATAGAGACATTCTTATCAAAATGACTATGAAACTATCTTTTTATCAGTTTGCAATGTATGTCAACTATATGTAAAAAGATATTTTTCTGCCAAAGCATCGGACGTCACGTGTCCAATCTAGCATAATTCGTTTGCCTTATCTAAGATTTTATATTCGCAATCTTGCCAATGATAATCCGCTACTGCGTAGTGATGGGAATATGTCGATATATTTATTTGCACGTATCGATGTGATTTTTTAACTCTTTTTTTATATTCAAAATTATTATCAAGGTGGTTTAATAGCTAATAATAATAATAATAATTCCCACAACATCTCATACATTGACCTGACTCCGTGGTAAGTCGCTTAAAGCACTTGTGTTACGAATGCCATACAACAGAGGAATCACAAATATGCTACTTAAATACATATATTTTACACCCATACATAGACCAAACACAAATATCATCATATAAATATTTTCTCTGGGTGGGAATCAAACCCATGACCCCTGGTGCACAAGACAGGATCACTACCATCTGCGCCATCGGGCCCGTCAAGCTATGTATTTAATGTGTATAAAAATTTCGTGTGACGGTGTTTGTCCTGGAAAAACTTATAAACTACTGAACTGATTGAAATGTTTGCTTATTGTATTTACTGTATACAATTTGATCCAACTTGGGTAATAGGATAGCTTATGTTAATTCATAAAACATAAGTATAATTAAGACAAGACAACGTCTGTCTGGTTAGCTAGTATATGTGATATAGTTGAAAAAGACAGGCGAAAAATAGTCAATATCAAATATCAAAATAAGTATCAATTTAGTTTCTCATCAATGTTTGACATCTCGTTTCAAACGTAGCGTTGTAAATATGAAACATGCTAGGCATTTTAGCCCTCAATATACTTATGAAACTTTCGCCTTCCACATTTCTGTAGAAGGTTAATAATAGGTAGATTTCAGTTATTATCTTTATATTAAGAAGTCATAGCGTTTTTGGATCTGGCCCAGATGTTAGTTATCCTATCTTGTGCTCCAAGGTTCGCGGGTTCGATTTTCAGTTTCGTTCCCAGGACAAATATTCATATTTTGCATACTTCTCGGTTCTATCTCCGATGTCCAACACAATTGCTTTAAGTGACTTCCAGGTCAATATATAAGACGATGTGCGAATTATTATCATTATATTTAATGTTAATTGATGATATATTGATGAACCTCAATTATCTATCATTAATATTTACATTATCTCAAGATGTTTTTCATCATCGAATCCTCTCAATTATTTTCAGTGCGTAGGATAGGATAAAGGGGTTGTTATTTTTAGAATTAACGACGTTAAGCTTCAGAAGATTTTTATTACGAATTACCAAATCTTGGCAGCATTACTTATTTTGTTACTTACTAACAGAATGATGCGAATTCACCCAGTAGTATTTTTATACATATCTCATACATTGACTGACTCTATGTTAAGTCGCTTAAAGCACTTGTGTTAAAGATATCAGACTATAGTGGAATCGCAAATATAATACTTAAATAGATAGTTTTAACACCCAGGCACAAAACAAACACAAATATCATCATATTAATATCTGTCCTGGGTGGGGATCGAGCCCACGACCCTTGGCACATATCACTACTATCTGCGCCATCGGGCCCGTCGGTTACGTTTCTTTACTAATTAGTGGTACTAATATTGTGCCGTGATCTACCGGTAAAGGCGACTAAGGTACCAGAACCGAGAGGTAGCAGTAAATCTATCCGGAACAGCGTAGGGTGCATAGGGTGAGGATGGTCAGCATCCTGTGAGAGCTGCACTGTGATTTTGCCACCAGGTCTGACCAGCTTGTCAATTATGGGCTAAATTCCTATTTCTTTTTGAGAGGCCTATGTCCAGCACTGGATGACCTTTCTATTACTGAAGGTTTTTTTCTGTCGGTTTCGTATTGTTTTTGTTAATTTGTTACACATATACAAATATATAAATCTTGCTTGTATTATTTATTGTAAATAAGAATTCGATCTAAAAAAATATATGATATAGCTTACAAATAGCATAAGAATTGATCAAATCAGTCTAGTAATTACTAAGTTAAATCGTGAAAAACAAGCAAACAAAAAATCTAATCCCTCTTCTTTACAGTATTAGTATAATTTGCCATTAGACAGTTTATAAAACTTCGATTATTTTTTCTATTTATAGATTTGACTTATCCAAAACAGTTATTTCACATGGACTCTTTAAACTATCGATAAAAACACCACCAAAACTGCACACAGAACATCACTATAACTGCACTACTTATCAAATGATGGCTTTTGGCATAATAAATATTTTCTGTAGGCTCACCAAGCTTACTCCCATTGCTTGTTAGATTGTTAATTTTAATATCACTTATCTCCAAATAGCAGTGATCGCATTTCTATGTTCAGGTCTAAAGGGTGAGAGAGGCAGTGAAATTACTGGGAAATGTGATATGACGTGTGATACCCCTGTGATATTACGAGCGTCTATAGGCTGTGTTGACGCTTACTATCACGCGTTCTGTATGCTTTTTTGTCGACTTGGTCTTATAAAGTAGAAGTGCAAAAATGCAGTAGCACGTGTTCTACAAAAATAAGTCTTACTTATCAATTTGACGAATCAACGTTGGTAAAGTTGCTATCGATGTTGAAGATATCATTCCCCTTATTCACAAATGTTAGCTGGTCCATTATTGGCCTATTTACTACTAAAACCGTATTTAATTATAGCATTATTCTTAAAATGCATAATTATTAAAATTAACCGCGCTGCCCAAGCCCGCGCTGGGCAGTTAAAATATAAAAAAACGCCCTTTCGTATAAACCAGTATGTCCAACAGTGGACATCCAACGGCTGATGATGATAACATTTTCGAGTTAAAGAAGTATAGTACTCTGCCAACCATATAGTCGGTGACCCTGATTACCTTACAGCCTGATACAAGACACTCATTAAATAAAATTTTAACTACTCTTATAATCAAACAATTAATGATCTCGATGATCTGGTCGTGTGTTTCGGAGTACAATTGCAACATTTCGCATCGCCCTTGCCATATATCAGTATCTTTTATATGACATGATGATGATGATATACCATGGCAACTGTGCATATACATGATATGAATCGTGATGTTTAGTCAATAAACAAACAAACAATTTCTGGATCACATTATTCAAGTCAATGGTGAGTAAGATAATGAATAAAAGATAACATAATTACATTCGTAATCTGTTGATAGCTTATGTAATGTTATAAAAAAATATATATGATTTCTAGAAATCTATCTACATTACTAGATATTTATTTACTTATATAAATGGAATTGGTATTATAAGATAAGCATGCTAATTATGATTGAAATATATATATATACATACTCCTTAATATTACTCATATATGTACTTAATAGGCAAGAGTAGCGTAGGACATGCACCAATATGGTGGACTGACGCCAGTCCACAGAGGCCATTGTCCATCATTGAACGTTCTACTGATGGTATAAATGATAAGATAAGCTTAATTTGAATACTAAAATAAGTTTAAAATTGATTGAAACCTTGGTAGTTATTCATATGAAATATCAGGTCATTATAATGCTAAGAATAAAAATAATTAATCTCAAATTATAAGTACTCGAATGCATAGGGTGGGGATGGGCAGCTGCATCTCCGTCGCGAACGCTGCGCTCTGTACTCGTAATTCCCACCACGCTAGCCCAGCGCGGTACAAACTGATGACCGCGACCATTGAAATAATTAGAAAAAGTCATCAAGTTCAGTCCAAATAAAAAAATAGCGCTATATAATTAATTAATTCTATATTCCCTAAGATTTGACCAGACGTATATACGACACATATATATACATGTTTGTGTGTGTGTGTGCATATGTGTATATATATATATATATATATATATATGTTCTCCAATGATAAATCTATACTAATATTATAAAAAAAACGATTTCTATTTTTTTTTGTTACGAATAATCTTAAAAGCTACTGAGCCTATTTTGGTAATTACTAAATTTTCACTTATAGAAAACCACACATTTCCAAAGTAACATAGGCTATATTATATTTACAAAAAAAAATTATTTCCCTATCAAAAACAGAAATAAGTAAATAAAATTAGTATTTTTGTACATTTGTAACAAATAAACTCAAAAATTGATTGACAAATTTCAAAAAGTCTTCCGTTCATAAAAAGTTACATTATCAACTAAAAACATAAGCTATATAATATTCCTATATTCTTAAGGAAAAGGGTACTACTCGAGTAAAACAGTGGTGCATTGCTAGTGTACTTCATGGGTGAACGGCCGGGTCAAAAACCTCGTAGAAAAATGTCAGGAAGAAGCGTGCCCTTATCTACCGTGTTATGCGTTTTATATAACATAGTTATATATATCTATCGAGTTAGAGTTCATTACTCTAGCATTTTATTGTTCTGTACGTTTGTATGTGTTAGAAAAACAGAGATAGTGTTTTTATGAGCAGTTTATTGTTTTTAAGTACATTTATTTTTTATGTTGTATAGAATTTTATGGCCATTATGTGGTACTTTTAATTAGATACCTGAAACAGAGTAGCTCAAATACAAGGGCGGGGATGAGCAGCTTTTGCGGAGATACGCTGTACGATTACCACCACGCCTGCCCAATTCTGCTGTTATGGAAAAAAACATATTTAAATCTTCTTCCATAGGGGTAGTCAATTATTAGAAAATTAGTTAACAAAATATCTTAAGTGCTGTATCTATATAACTTAAAGCTTGCTTTACTGTTCCAAACACTTCTATTGGTAGGTATAATATTTAACACCCAGACACGGAACAAACCAAAAAAAAGTAGAGTAGGAATCGAACCTATGATATCTATGAAAAAAATATAGTAGATTATACATATACCTTTATAAATAAATGTATATGTATATTTATACCTTTATTTTTTATAATTTTTATTTACTATAGTCAAGGTAACCAATACTAATATATAAATTTGAGTATATCGGTAATAATTGTTAATGAGATAGTCAAAATTCATTATATCAGCCATTGGAAGTCCACTGTCCACGGACATAGGCCTACTCAAAAAAGGATGGAATCTGCCCATAATTGCCGCGCTTGCCAAGCGTGGTTGCATTCGCAGAGCAAAACTTTATACTGCCCCGGATATACCATCATTGGTTCTGGTACCACAGTCGCCTCTTACAACACCTGGTATCCGGAGGTACTAATCTACCCTGGCGGTACCCCGCGATATATATAGTAAATTCATTCATCTCATATATGAACCTGACTCCGGAGTAATTGGCTTAAAACGCTTGTGTCACGGACATCGGACAATAGAGGAATTACAAATATAATACTTAAATACATACTTTTAACGCCCTGACACAGAACAAACACAAATATCATTATATACATATTTCTTGGGTGGGAATGGAAACCACGACCTTTGGCATATAAGACAGGATCACCATCGGGCCGGTCACAAATATATTGAACAATTCTCTATATGCATCCAAATGTTTACCAAACAACACCACGTAGTCTCCATTCACAGTCCCGCGTCATACGTGACACGAGAAGCCTCCGCCGCCGCTGATTGGTGAACTTTCACTTTCGAACAGAGCCTACATAGTTCGAATTCCGCATCCCGCACTCCCATTGGTCGCCGCCCTCGTGACCTTTGCTCTGATTGGTCGCCGTATATCTTATATGTAGTATGTTAACGGAAATAATGTAACGTAGTTTTGATATGTACACCCTTTTGGGGCTTAGGTATAGTGGACCCGCGAATTGGGTCGACTTGCCTGATTTATATCTCGACTATTCGCTAGGGGTCCGCCAGTGAGGAGGTTTGGACCTCTTATATGGAACAGGAAGGGGTAAATTGCGCAATAGTTTGCTTACTTCATATAATTCTGAAAACCATACCTTCTTATATTTGCGTCATTATCGGGAAACAACGAGAAGTTTATAATTATCATAATATTAAAGTGACGTAAGTAATTAAAATTATCCTTAAGTGAAGTACCGGCAAAATAGAATAGTACCTCCCACTGCACCAGGTGTCTTAAGAGGCGACTAAGGTACCAGAACCGACAGATGGCAGTATATCCATCCGAAACAGTACAGCTCAAATGCACAGCGTGGTAATTACGGGCCTCCTTTCTTGTAGAGAGAGGCTTATGTGTAGCAGTGGACTTTCAATGACTGGTGTGATAAAGTTAATATAATATCATCAGCTGTCTGCCAAAGTCTCACCAAAATCGACACATCATTCGCTTTAAAAAAGCCCAGAACAGACATAACAAATTGATAAATTGGTATAAACCCAGCTGTTTCTTATTACACACAGACACATAAACAATTATACATTCACACAACATCTCATATATTGATTTGACTCGGAGATAAGTCGTTCAAAGCACTTGTATTACGGACATCAGGCAACAGAGGAATCACAAAAATTACTCTTACACAACATACGAGTATATACTTAACACCCAGATACCGACCATACGCAAATATCATCACACAAATGTATGTCATGGGCAGGAAACCCCTGACCTTTAGACGCTCGTGTCATTACAAAGATATCACTAGCGTATCACCAACCTTGTAAACTGAAGATACTATGTCACTTTATCCAGTAATTTCACTGCCTCTATCACCCTTTAAACCGGAACACAACGATCACTGCTATTTGGCGGTAGAAATAGGTCAGAATGAGGTACCGATGCAGATGACATTACGAAGTCTATATATATCTATCTATCTATATATATATAAAGAAAAACTAATATAATTAAAATATATAATTTTGTTCACAGACCATAAATACGGAGCCAGCTGAGAGGACCGTTAATATTAATAAGGTAAATATAATTAAGAATTTAAATTCAAGCAAAATAAGAAAAGCCGTAGGACGTCCACTGATGGATATAGGCCTCCCCAAGAAATGGGGAATGTTGCCCTTAACTGACACGCCGGGTAGACGTATAAAAATGATATCGTCATCATCATTACAGCCACTGGAAGTCCACTGCTGGACATAAGCCTCCCCAAAAAAAAGGGGATATTTCGTCCATAATTGCCGCGCTGGGCAAGCGTAGCGTAGCGTTGTGATAATCGCAGAGCGCAGTTTTCACGACGGAGATGCTGCTGCCCATCCCCACCCTATGCATTCGAGCTACACTGTCTCGGAGGGATACACCGCCATCTGTCGCTTCTGGTACTATAGTCGCCCTCTTACGACACCTGGTACGAGGGAGGTACTTTTCTACTCTGCCGGTACCCCAAACGCCTGAACCAATTTCAAGCAATCACTTTTTCCATCCAAAGGTTGCCTGGAAGTAGTAAGAACCCTTACTATTCCAAGGAGCATTTTATGTCGCTGCCTGACAGCTAAACTGAGCGGAAAGTCGTGCCGCGTCCATACAGAATACAAAAAGCCAGATCTATCCCTCGGGAACATATTTCGTGATAAAAATAACTCTGTGTCATTCCAGACTATCAATAATCTTTATGCTAAATTTAATCTAGATGTGTTAAGATTTTCTGATGTGAAAGGGTAACAAACATCTTTCTTGACGAGCTCGATGGCGCGGTTTTAGTGATCTTTGTATCTTGGCCGTGGGTTCGATCCCCACACAGGGCATATATTTATATGACGAATACGATTGTTTTGTATCTAAGTGTCAAATATGTATTAAAGTATTATATTTGTGATTCCTCTGTTGTCTGATGTCCGTAACACAAGTGCTTTAAGCGACTTATCTCGGAGTCAGGTCAATGTGTGAGAATTCTAAATAATTAATGTCCATACTTACAAGCTTTGGCATTTATATTATAAAAGGAATACTCGCAAAATTATACTTAATACATTATATTTTGCTCGTATTGTCTGAGGTACCATTAGAGTAGAATAGTACCAGCCCCTTTATCAAGTGTCGTAAAATACGACGAAGGTACCGACAGATAGCGGTATATCAATCCATGTAGCTAGATTGCACAGGTTAGCAAGATCCTCGTCGCGGAAACTGCGCTCGGTGATTGCGAACACGCATGCCCAGCGTGGCAATTATAGGAAAATTCCCCCTTTCATAGAGAAGCTTACGTCTTGCCTTCAGGATTTACGAGCCGACTCCAAGAAGTCCAGCAAGCTATGGACAGAACTTAGAGTATATTATGAGGAACCAGGAGATCCGTATACAACCAAAGTTACCGACATAGCCCGGCGGTAATAATTTGAAGTAGCAGTGGGCAGGGCTAGCCAGCAAAACCGATGGAAGATAGAGTCGCAAGATTCTAGAATAGAGACCACGTATACCAGACCACCATACACAAAGGTCGTATGCATTAATACCTCACTCTCTATTTCTACCACCAAATAGCAGTGTTCGTATTTCTGTGTTCCGGTTTGAAGGGTGAGAGAGGCAGTGAAAATACCGGGTAAATGTGACGTAATATCTTCAAGTCATAAAATTGGCAACGCGCTAGTGATATCCGCGTGATGATACGATAGATAGGCTTCGATGACGCTTACTATAATGGCTTCTGCATGCTTATTCGTCGACCAGGTCCATTAAAATAATATAACATTGGACACGTGCAATCCTATTTCTATATCCAGTGAACGTCCAATCTGGGTTATAGGTTACGTTCAAATAATCCAACCGACTATACCCCGAGCTAAATTCGCCAATATGGCCGATGATCCAAAGCTACTGATAATATTTTTTTACAACATTAAATATACCAAACGTTGCCCAAAACTGATAACAGACAGGTCACAATTCTGACACTAAGCTAGATAAGTCTAAATTTTTAGACTTCAGATAAGAATACTGTTTTGCTACGGTCGCTCGTACATTTGCGTGTATGTCGCTGCGCAAGTGTGGAATTCGACGGTACAGCAATCGTCCAATACACTACAATATTTCAAACTCAAAATGCACATAATTGAAATTACCCTCAAACATGATTGAATCGTCAAAAAACACAAAACTGCAAATACAGTAAATACATCTATACTCAAAATACTGATAATTAGTTAGAGTTAGACCCTGATGCCCTGTAGAGTCATCAGGGTCTAACTCTTACTAAAACTAAATACCAGAAGGGCCTTAAGAATAAGTTAACTGCAGGTTAATTACACGAGTCACGATAAAGCTTTAAGAAATATATAGCTTTTAAAGTTGACTGCATAAAAAGTTTTAATTAATTGGTTCAGACTCAAATTGAAATTAGCCTTGGGTAGTCCACAGTTGAACAAGAAGTGGAGATTTCTAGTGGACCAACTTGCCGTGAGGTACCGGTCGAGTAGAATAGTACGTCCCTCTTTACCAGGTGTCTTAAGAGGCGACTAAGTTACCAAAATCAACAGATGGCGGTATATCCATCCAAGGCTAGCTCAAATGCATATAGTTGGGATGGGAAGCAGCATCCCCAACGCGAAAGCGGCGCTCTGCAATTGCCAACATGATTGCCCAGCGCGGCAATTATGGGCAAAGTTCCCCCTTTCTTGGGGAGAACTATGGCAAGCAGTGGACTTCCAATCCTATAATGATGATTATGAACCAATCTGAAACTTACCAATAAACAAGTTAGCTAATGCGTTGTATATTTTCTCCTATAATGCAGAAATATTTAGCAATGTTCTCTGATATTTTCGAAAAACATAAATAAAATAACTAGATTCATTATAAGTTCCAGTCGACAAACATAAAGATGCTCGTAATATCACAAGGATATCAATAGCACGTTGCAAACCTTGTGCCTTGAAAATAATCTGTCACATTACTTAGTAATTTTACTGCCTCTTTTACCCGTCACATCTGAACACAGAAATGCGAACACTACTATTTGGCGGTAGAAAAAGGTGATGGCGAGGTACCAATGTAGTCGACCTGTGTTGAGGTCTACCTCATGCGGTGAAATCCTTCCACCTAAAAATAATTGCGGACGGGTATCTGGAACTACAAAGCAATCTCTCTGACGTCAAAAAACTTTAGATACTATATTTTATTTTAAAAACACCGATTAGACACTTACTGTATGCCTTATTCTATTGTTGCGCAGTTACATTTTATCGGACACTCGTATGCAGCGCGGTTGTAGTTTGTATTTTACGTGGTTGTAGTACATGTGAATATGGACTTTATTGTAACTAGTTTCAGGTTCGTTTTTCGGTTAACCACCATAGATATGTGTTATTATTAAAAATCTAAAATTCACGTACACACGCCCGGGACTCCTGTCCAAAGCTACTATATCTATAGCAAATATTATTAGTCCATATTTTTGTTATTTGAGCAACGCCTGAATTTAAAAATAATAGTCTAACGTTCGATGTCTGCCTGAGACAAATGAACAAGGATTATTATTGCAGTATATAATACTTTTACGCCGTTCCGATGTGAAAGAGTAACAAACATACTTCTACACATTCATACTCTGAAAATGAAAATAAGCTAGAATTCTAATAATTCAGTATTATGTTAAATCTATACTAATATTATAAAACTGAAAAGTTTGTTTGTTTGAACGCGCTAATCTCAGTGACGGTTGGTCCGATTTGAAAAATTCTTTCAGTATTGGATAGTCCATTTATCGAGGAAGGCTGCTACATATCCATTAAAGTCATTATTTGACGCAAAATCTCTTATATAGTTTGAATCAAATATACACGCACACACGCGTTTATTTTAACACACACATAGATTGCGCCTAAAATGAACGGACACACGCACTATTTAAATTATGTAGATTCCTTTTATAGCCAAAACTAACTGTGCCCGCAGTTTCTCTCGCGTTAACATAAAATTCTCTGATATTTGTAACAAAAGTGCTGCAAGCTATTAACCACGGAGTCAGGTATAAATTTAATGTATGAGTTTAAATAAATCGTCATCGTTATACCAGCTATTGGAAGCCCACAGCTGGGCAAAGGCCTTGAGCAAACGTGTGGGCAATCGCAGAGCTGTACCGCCAACCGGTACCTCAGTCGTCTCTTACTTGTCCCTTACGGCCTGTATAAAATAAATAGAATAATATGACGAGCGATAAAAGCCCTCATATGTATAATCGAGGCCTAGGTGGTGTAAAAGATCTCCACCGGTGTGCGTCCAACTGATATGATAAACCATTCAGTTTTTCATTGATAAAAAATATTCTTAGATACGTCAGGTTATCTTTTAATTACGTCTATCAATCACGTGTCTTGGTACCCAGCGGTACCAGCGAAGTAGAATCATGCCCCCTATTCCAGGTAGCACAAGACTGAGGCTATATAACCGGTATATTCGTGAACGTCGCAAAATTCGAGTTCTAACCATATTATTTTCGATACTTTTTGATCCGTACGCACCAACTTACTTAAAGGACAGATTCCAATTCCTATCTTCCTCTCACGAACGTAATCTCAGTTTTTATAATACTCTCTCGCTTTTAACTCCTTCTCATCACTCTAGTTTTTGACAAACTCTTTTACAGTGATAGCTATACGACTCTGGAATGAACTTCCGTTGAATATTAAGCAATCCCCAAACAAATTTATCCTGAAACGCTGTCTCCGTACTTTATTTACTACTTCTCTAACTTTATAACCATATTTCTGATGTACGTTATTTTATATATTTTTATTTATTGATTTTATTTATATAAATATGTATGTAACGTTTATCTATGATATATTGTCTGCACCACTATATATATATACTCGTATATATATATATATATATATATATATATATATATTCCGGTTTCGTGTAATGATTGACTGGGAGATAATGTCAACTGGCATTAAGTACATTATTTTGTGCAATAAAGTTCAATAAATAAATATCCGAAAAGTAAACCTCAGGTGCAACTGGCCAGGGATAGGCAGCAGCGAAGTTACGTTCTGCGTTTGCCACCACGTTTGCTCAATTGTGGGCAAGATTCCACATTTCTTAGAGATGCCTAAGTCCAGCAGTGAACGTCATACTGATATAATCTAATTTTGTTTTCTAAGTCTTCAGGACACTATATAAAAAGAAGGGAAGTGAAACGAAAAACTAGAATAATTCGACCAAACTGTGAATTCTTTTCCGTATATTTCTTACTAGCGACCTGCCCCGGCTTCGGGTGCGTTAGGAATAAAAATTGTTATTGTGGGTTATCCCTAAGAGATAGACATATATCATGGCGGCCATTTTTGTAGACATTTTTAAGGTGTACAATACTGTAGTACATTATTTGGATCTATCGCGTCGGGTTCAGCCAGCGTTTGCATTGAAAGCGCAACAAAATGTGTTTATTTACGACATCGCATTGGAAATTTTTAATATTATCAGTATTTCACTACCATATTATGCATGTATTATACATATAAACCTTCCTTCTGAATAATTCTGCTGCTGACCCCCCCCCCCCTTCGGATTAATATACCGCTATCGGTCGGTTTTAGTACCTCAGTCGCCTCTTACGACACCTAGTGCAGGGGGAGGTACTATTTTACTCTACTAGTACCTCACGGCTCAGTATAGAAGTATTATACATATAAACCTTCCTTGTGGATCATTCTGCTGCTCATCCCCGCCCTGTCTATTTGAGCTGCACTGTTTCGGATGAAACCGCCATCGGTCGGTTTTGGTACCTCAGTCGTCTTTTACAGCTCCTTTTACAGGGGGAGGTATTATTCCACTGTGCTTAGTGAAAAAGTAAAAAATTACAAAAGGAAAAAAACTACCAATATGGCCGCTATAACATTGAATATCACGAAATATGTTGATTGATTGTTTCATTATTTCGTGACGCTAGGTTTTAGCTGGAGACCTAACTAGCGATAAGATAACTAGCCTAGGTCCCTGATAAAACGCTAAATTTACAAAAAAAAAGAGCTGATAAGCGGCGGCTATCACAATGTCATAGTGCCAGAAAACGCTGGCGGGTTTTATTGTACCTTAGTTTATTATACCAGTATTTTTTATCATTATGCTATTTCATTTTTGTTGTTGTTTCGGCCATTTCTTGTTATTATTCATTACTTTAATTACGATCTAGATGACTTGATATATATTTGATATTGTAAATACAAATGTCTGTCTGTATGTAACGCTAGTGGAATAGTACTTACTATATATATATATCTCGAATTGAACCACACGACAAATTTCTTTATTCAGTTTAAGTGAAAAGATTCGCACCCTATGAGGACTTGGTTCAAGTCATGAGAGATTTTTCTGAAAAATTATATGTTTTTATGTGAAGGATACACAAGGATTTTGTAAGAAGTATTTTGTTTTGCCCCACTTTATTTGCACTTTAATTTATTGGCAACGTGTGACGTAACTGCCAGTCGTTTAATAGTAAGCAGTATACAAATATCAATTAAAAGCAATTCCTTCGTGCGGAAATATTTTATTATACCAATCCGTATAATAAAGCCGTTATTCCAATATAGCCCTGCGGTACTGGTAGAGTAGAATAGTACCTCTCTCTGTAGCAGGTGTCGTGAGAGCCGACTGATGTGCAAGGACCGATAGATGGCGGTATATCCATTCGAAGCAGTGTAGCTGGCAGTCTAGCTAAACGCACACGGTGGAGATCAGAGCAGCATTTCCGACGCGAAAGCTGCGCTCAGTGATTGCCAACACGCTTACCCAATTATAGGCAAAATTCCTCCTTTCTTGGAGAGGCCTATGTCTAGCAGTGACCTTCCAAGAGCTGTAATGATAATATTGATGATTCCAATTCGGGTTCTTTATTATTACTTAAGACAGGACTATTTTCCTTATTTATATAGATTTAGACGGTAAAATTTGAACATCAAATCGCTAGTGTCTTGGACCATACATTTTGAAACGGACTTATGATTGTACCAGAAAGAGCGTTTAGTTTATCCTTTTAAAGTTGGCCATTTATCTTTGTCCGACATTCAATGGGCTCTGTTGATCTAACACCTTTAGAACTTAGATGACAAAACGTATATTATATACTTCACAAAGAAAACACATAGCGTTATATACAAACAAGTCACCTTGATGTTGTCTGTTCCTTTGGCTATTACACAAATATATATTGCAGGTTCAGCTTTGCAACTCGTTCCAACACTGGGCATAGTCCTCCCCAATAGATTTGTAATATTGCACAATTTCTGCCCATAATTGCCACGCCGGAAAGGTAGCAATGCAACAAAGATCCTGTTACCCATTCCTGTACTGAAAGCATCGCTGTTTTGGATGGATATACCGCTATCTGTCGTTTTCTGTACTTCAGTCGCCTTTTGAGGGTTATGATATGAAGGCTATGTGCCCTGCCCACCGTCATTTCAACTTGCCAATCCAATAAGTCATTTA
Source organism: Heortia vitessoides (assembly GCA_020976665.1). Taxonomy (NCBI): domain Eukaryota; kingdom Metazoa; phylum Arthropoda; class Insecta; order Lepidoptera; family Crambidae; genus Heortia; species Heortia vitessoides. The sequence goes on from JACJUM010002525.1 coordinate 17,131,282, forward strand.
AGGGGTTCTGCCCAATTGCCACGCTGGCGTGATAGCAATCACTGAGCGCAGATTTTCGTCAAGGATGCTGCTGTCCATCCCCACTGTGTACTCTTCCCAATTGAGCCAAGTCAGGATAGATATACCTCCATTTATCGGTGCCGACACCTTAGTTGTCTGGCGACATCCTATACATGTGGAGGTACTATTCTACTCTGCCGGTACCTCATGATAAATGATGATGATATCGTATCCATTATCATAAACTTTCCAAATTAGCATCAAATGAAGCGATCTATATACTAGATTAAGAAAAATAGTGAACTGGAAAATCTAAATTCACTTATGACGGATAGATAAGTGAAATAATATATGCAGCAGGTATTATCACAGTGATATGTGATATTGATATTGTACATATTTGACAGTGTGACCAGGGAACAGTGTGGTTTTTTGACTATTGCTCATCGAATGTATCGTAGCTGGTAACACTTTTTGAAAATAGGTTGCAACTATATCTATTTATGGTTCAACATACCAGCCACTTTTAAAATTAAAAGTCTACTATTAGACATAGGCCTCCCCTATAAAAAGGGTATTTTACTCATAATTGCCGCGCTGGGCAAGCGTGTTGGCAATCGCAGAGCGCAGCTTTATCGACGGGGAAGCTGCAGCCCATCCCCGTCCTGTACTTTGAGCTGATTTTTTTGCATGGATATACCGCCATCTGTCGGCTCTGGTACCTTAGTCGCCTCTTACGACACCTGGTACAGGGGGTACTATTCTACTCTGCCGGTACCTTACGGCTACTATTTAAGGTTGCCTTCGAATTATCTTTCACGAAAACCCGGGTTGATTCTAAAAAGCAATGATACGTCACTCTCATCTATTTCTACCGTCAAAAAGCAGGGTGAGAGGGCCAGTGAAATTATAGGGTAGTGTGATATAATATCTTCAAGTTACAAGACTGACAACGCGGTAGTGATATCCTTGTGATATAATGAACGTGTAAAGACTGCGGTGATGTTTACTATCTAGCGGTCTGATTGCTTGTTTGTTGACCTGGTCTATTAAAAAAAGAAGTGAAATTACGTTCCATAATGCGAAAATATTGTATACATCTGGTGTTTACCTAACCTGAGCAGACTTTGTTCTGTCATGTAACTATATCGGCGCAGATGTTAGTGATCCTATCTTGTGCGTCGTGTGGTCGTGGGTTCCATTCCCACCCAGAGCAAATATTTATATGTTAATATTTGTTAATGTTAATGGTATTAAATATATGTATTTAAGTAGTATATTTGTGATTCCTCTGTTGTCTGACGTCCGTAACACAAATGCTTTAATCGACTTACCACAGAGTCAGGTCAATGAATGAGATGTGGAAAAGAAAAAGCAAAAAATAAAATATAAAAGATATATATATTAATAAAGAAAATAATTCCCGACTATTTGTTATCCTATGATATGACTATATGTAATATAATCGGCTGTGAGGTCCCGGCAGAGTTGAACAGTACCTCACTAAGGTGAAGGTGACTAAGGTACCAGAACCGACAGATGGCGGTATATCCATCCGCAATAGTGATGTCAAAACGTGGGCGGGCATGGGCAGCATGATCCCTGTCGTGAAAGCTGCCCTCTGCTCTCTGCGAACGCTAAAACGCTTGCCCATCGCGGCAATTATGGGCAGATTTCCCCTTTTCTCGGAGTGGCCTAGGTCCAACAGCGGACTTTCAATGGCTGGTATGATTCGTAAAATGTGAAAGTCTATCAATATCACTATACTTTTTTAGCTGAAAGTCGTTGAACGGATCATTATAGAATGAGACTACACGAGGACAGAATGATATTAGATAAAAGAAACTATAATAAATTCAGAAAACATCTCGTACATTGAGCTGACTCCGAGAATGGTCACTTAAAGCACTTGTGTTACAGACACTAGACAACTGAGGAATTACAAATAAAACTCACATATATAAATTCAAACCTCAGATACAGAACAAATACAAATTTCATCATATAAATTTGTCCTGGGTGGGAATCGAATCCACGACCACACACGGCACAAGATAGTATACCATCAGCGCCATAGGCTTAGTCACTTAATTTAGACACACAAAGTGAAAACCAATCAGAGAAAACAGAAGTGAAGCCAGTATCAAAAATGCGAGAATCCGCTAACGGTTTTCGCGTGCGAATAAGTTTCACCCGGCCCCCAATATTTGGCGATATATCCATTTTTTATCTGTGATAACGTTTAGAAACTATGATTAGTTAGTGTTAGTTGCATTATCAGCGGGCTGCACGGCTTTTGTGCATGCACGATAAAAAACGGTATATTTGTAAAAACGGTAAAAATATTACGTGAATACATATGTTTATCGAGTGTTAGTTTTACCTCCGCATTAAAACTTGGTGAATGATTTAACTTGTGAGTGATTTTAAAACTTTACCAGTATTGATTGTAGAAACAGAATTGTATAGTGCGACTAAATTTAAAGTCTAAAGTTTCCAAATGTTAACCTGCAAAATAAAATGGTGACAAGACACGGCCAGCATAAAATGGTAAGGAACCAACGTCGACCACGCTTGCGGTATCGAATTGTGTCACACTACCCAAAACGCCAGTAACTACCTCCTCCTTTAAGTTGATATGTCAGAGTGAAATAGTCAAAGCAAACTAACTACCTTTAAAAAATAATCACCGGTCCCAAATGCAACGGGCAGGTACTGGCTGCGTCGCCGCAAAGCTACTCTCTATTACCACCTGCCCAACGCGGTAATTATTGAACAAAACCCTGGTATGTTTTCAACTTTCAGATGAGGTAGACCTCACACTAAAATGTCATCTGCATTGGTACCTGCCACTGTCACCTATTTCTACCACCAAATAGCAGTGTTCGCATTGCTATGTTCCGGTCTGAATGGTGAGAGAGGCAGTGAATTTACTTGGTAATGAGATATAATATCCTCAAGTCACAAAGTCGGCAACGCGTTGGTGATATCCTTGTGATATTACAAGCGTCTATAGGCTACAATGACGCTTACCATGACGTGGACTGTATGCTTGTTTGTCGACCTGGCCTAATGCTAAATAATAGCTTTGGACGTGTTGCGAGGGATTTCATGATAATTATGATATCGACCTAAATCATGATATAAGTTATGTCAGCCGCAACAAGTACGAAATCTTAGTAAGTTTCTTACGCTTAGCCATACAAGGCTGAAGTAGGGACAATCTAAGAGTGAAACATAGCAATGGAGACGCCTTTGCATTTCCTTCCGCTGCATCAAATGATTTGTTTACCTGTATATGATTTTTTTTATTGAACTAGATCCACAAACTAGCATGTAGTCCACGTCGTAGTCAGCGTCACACCAGCCTCTAGACCCTCGTTATATCAAAGATAAAACCAGCGCGTTGCCAACCTTTTAACTTAAAGATATTATGTCACATTACCCAGTAATTTCACTGCCTCTCTCACCTTTAAAACCGAAACACAGCAATGCGAACACTGCTATTTGGCGTTAGAAATAAGCGAGAGTGAGGTGCTAATGAATGTCTACATTTATAAATAAATATTTTGGTACTTCAGTGAGTTTGTAGGACACCTGGCACGGAGGAGGGTGGTACCTCTCAAGGAGGAGGTACCATATGAAATGTTGTTTTCGGTCTACAGTTGGTTACCTCTGCAAGTAACCGGAGACGTGGCATTGTGACGCAGTAGGTCAGTGGCACATTGTCTACGATTGTTTTCAAACTTTTATCAATCTAACACAATGTTAAACGAGCTTCAGTGTTAGCGTTAGTGTTTGGTGTCTCATTTTCTCATAGTTGGCGTGCCACAGGGTAGCGATTTGGGACCGGATTCTTATTTCATTTAAACAATTTGACACATATATTTATCATATCGCCAGTTATATAAATACACGTGTTAAACTTATCATTTATTTATATATATATATATATATATATATGATATGTTTGTTTGATAAAACTTCTTAAGTGCATTACAAGTAGTCAAGTTAGATCTAGAATTTTTATTTTGACTTGATAAAGAAATATATTATCTTTTATCTATTATGTATGATTTTATTTTATCGGGAACGACGTGTAATTTGTACGTGCATGGGGCAAGTAGACGAATGGTATGAACCAACAATTTTCATCAAATCATATCTTGATAAGCATTTTTTCTATTTATGTTACAAAGCAAAGGCTTAACTATACTAAGGATAATAACTAACTCTATGACCCCTCAGATAATACAATAAAACAATTTTAGTATCATCATTATATCAGTCGTAGGACGTCCACTTGGCGCTGGACTTAAGGCTAAATTACCAATAAGATCTATATACTGCATCCATCGGGATTCTGACAAATCGTCTGCTGTGATGGCAAGAGTGGCAATAGCAGAGCGTAACTTCGCTACGATTAAACCGCCCATCCCCGCACAATTCATTAGGGATGCGCTGTTTTGGGTTTGTTAGTTTCAAACAGTAGAATAGTACCTGCATCAGTAACTGTGGCACTGGAACCGACAGCGGTATATCCTTCAGTAAAAGTGTAGCTGAAATTTCCAGGACCGGGATGGGCAGCAGCATCCCCGTCGTGAAGCTACGCTCTGCTATTGTCAACACGCCCAGCGCGGCAATTATGGGCAAAATTGCCCATTTCTTGAGGAAGTCGATGTTCAATAGTGGATTCTAATGGCTGATATAAGGATGATTAATCCCAATATATTTATTTATATAAATGGCTGGCTGTACGTGGAAGGTCATAGAATAAAAGAAATAAAACTAAACAAAACGTAGAGAACGAACAAATTGGAAGCCTTATAAATTGTTCTAAAAGTTTGTTGCAAACTTCCCAATGTGAAGGCATTGCCCTATTTCTAAGGCTTTAGCCCTATTAAAGATCTTTGCTGGGAATTCTATCCAGTTACTTATTCAAGGTTTTAATAGTTCAAAGGTTTACCAAAAAGAAAATGACTTAGTATAATTTTACAATGCAATTTTCATCATGTAAACCTTATGCAATGGTCGTTTGCATTTGTACCTCACCCTCACCTGTTTCTGCTAACAAATAGCAGTGTTCGCATTGTTGTGTTCCGGTTTGAAGGTTGAGAGAGCCAGTGAAATTACTGGGTAATGGGACATTATACCTTCATAAGTCAAAAGTTAAGGTTAGCAAGGCACTCCTTGTAATATTACGAGCGTGTATAGGCTGCAGTAACGTTTATATATATTACGTATATATATATATATATATATATATATGTGCGTATGGATACCGTCTTGTTCATAATATTAATAATAATAATAATTAAAAACGACATAAAGAAAAAAAACTTAAAAAATTGGCGGCCTTATCGCTGAGAGCGATATCTTCCAGGCAACCTTTGGATCGACATAAACGAAGAAAATGTCATAGGGTAGTTCGATGAGTTTCATAAAAATAAAATAATGAAAATTAAATAATAATACAATATATGTGTATATAATAGTAAAATTACATACCAATAAATACATAAATAAAATTACATCTTATTTCTTTACGAAATTAACACATATATACGAGTATTGAAAATAATGAATACTGTAGTCTTGTGTTAGTTCAGTCATTACAGTGACAGGAAATATAACGGAGATAATTAGGAAATTTATCAACGCATTTTCAAGTGTAGTAACCAAAATTAATAATTGCCAAAAATGTATGAAGCGAATTTATCAGTATGTAACCTTGCAGTAATTTGGAAGACTTAGATAATGCAAAACTAAGAATATGATCTCAATAGGTTATCAGTTGAAGCTATCAGGGTACGATTGCATGATTTTTACATAATGCATTTCTTTTCCTCGTGCAATAGGTAATGTAGGTATTTTTTTAATGTTTATTTCATCATCAGCGACCTCCTCTGTTTACACCTCTACCAAAAGTTACAAAGCTGAATAGTGGTGAGGTACCGGCAGAGTAGAATAGTACCTCCCCCTTTACCAGGTGTCGATACCAGAACCGACAGATGGCGTATATCCATCCGAGGCAATGCAGCTCAAATGCGCAGGGCAGGGGTGGGCAGCTGAATCCATGTAGCGGAAGTTGCGCTCTGCGATTCCAACACGTTTGCCCAGCGCTGCAATTATAGGCAAAACTCCCCCTTTTTTGGGGAGGCCTATGTCCAGCAGTGGACTTTCAGTGGCTGGTATGATGAATAGTTTGTTTGTTTGAACGCGGTAATCTCAAAAACTAATAGTGTGATTCTACGAAATCTCTCAATTTTACATGGCTCATTTATCGAGAAAGGATTACATATCACCATATTTCGACCAATAGTAATGAAATGTCAATCTATATACATTGATGAAAATCTGACTGACTGTAAGGGTTGGAAACTTGAAGCTTTGCACTGGCGTTCCTTTTATTACGTAATGGAGCAATAAAGGGGTAAAAAGGGGGTGGAAAGTTATTATGGAATTTTGCGGGAAACCGCGGGGCACAGCTAGTATAAAATATTTACATAATAGAAGTAAATTATTCCTAATCAGTGTTCCGCTGCGTGCGCTATGCAAAAGGTTTTAGTTATGAAAAAATAAAAATGTATTCTTTCATATTTCTAATTAAAAGTCTACGACAGCATATTATAACAATAATAATTATTTATTTATTTACTTAAAACCCTTAAGACACTGACAGGCAAAAACAAAATGTCTTTCTTTTAAAGTTGACTAATTTAAACCATTTTTATAATAATCGAGTTTGTTTTAAAATTAAGCATTATTTGCGAAGGTGTTCTAATAACATTCAGCCGTGAGATACCGGCAGCGTAGAATAGTAGCGACTCCCACTAAGGTACCGTAACCGACAGATGGTGGTATATCCATCTGAAAGAATGAGGTCGGGTAGCAGCATCCTCCCGAAATTGCGATTGCCACCACGTCTGCTTAGCGCGGCAATTATGGGTTATATTCCTCCTTTCTTGGGGAGGTCATGTCCAGCAATGGCCTTCCAATGGCTGGTATGATGATGATGATGATGGTACCCGACGGCCAAGTGATCCAACAATATGCATTGACTAAAAATGCCCCGCGGTTTTACCCGCGATAAGTTGTAGAACATACCGAGTATCATTTATTCTACAATAGCGCGATGTTTTATAGCCAATTTCTATAAACCTTTCTCTAAGAGGCCCTGCAGATTCTCATTATTTATATATGTAGGTAGAACATTTTATTGAGATAACTTTTAAAATTAGAGAACTATCATATAAACTTCGCAAACACTACTAACAAAAAAGAAATTACACATGTTTCATAACTTTCAATGAAGAACTTTAATGAATAACTTAAATAAAGCAATTTATACTAACTTTTACCCCCATTTTACATAATTTTAAAATTTATTTCTTACTACTCCCCCACTTTACAAAAGAAACCCCCGTGCAACATTTCGTTTCTAATCTAATCCTTATAGTTCTGGCCCTGCGTTGATACGTCAGTCAGTCAGTAAGCTTGTTTTTTTACATTATATAGATTTATTTCAAAAATATGAGAAGAAGTAACATGATTAGCACAATGCAAAAGTTTCCTTTGTGTTACAATAACCTGGAACCACGAATTTTCTGGTGTGGGAATTGAACCCGGTAAGCTTGCGTTTTAGCCGCCACTCTAACATAATTTTTATATCAATACCAGTTGCCCCGGCAAACGTTTTTCTGCCAATGAAATTGTAAGAAATCACTAAAATGACTACGTAGAAATAGAGGTAGATGATAGAAAGGTAAAAATTTAGGGTTATAAAAAAAAATTTAAAAAGGTCCAAAATAGGGTTGGATAACCCTTATCACTTAGGGGTACGATTCTCAGACCTACAGATTATGCATATAAAATTTCATAAGAATCGGTCAAGCCGTTGCGGAGGAGTATGTTAACTAACACTGTGACACGAGAATTTTATATATTAGATTAAAATGTTTACATGGTCGTTTTCTTCTAAAAATGTATGTTAGAGTCGTTCTTTGCATCAACCACGAGCATGTTATAAAAAATGGAGCGCGTTAATCATTTATCTGACCAAATAGGCCAATTATGTACAAAAACAGGCCGCACAATAACTCAATTGACAATAACAAGCTATGCACCCGTTTATCATTGCGACCCGTTTTTTAATCTCTAGTCATATTTCATATAAATGCATAGGTATGATAACTTGAGTTTATATATACATCAAGAGTGTATTTGCGCTTGCCTTGCGGAAAAGTGCATTGTGAATTTCTTTTTATTTATTTAGAAATGGTTAAAATAATATTTACTTTACTAGGCCGCGGTGTACAAAAGTCTGGAACTAAAACAGTAATAGTAGACAATCTCAAGTATGTAGTAGTTCCTAATTATGTCAAGAGATGGCGCTGTACTACATCTCGCAAATAAATTTGTTGATAAATGTATGCAATGTATGGCTGAGTTTTAAAACATGGTTAATATAATTTTTCATAAAATATTTATTATATTATTGCTTGTTGTATTAAAAATAGTTTAATAGATAACACATTTAGATTAAAAATATAAACCAAAAGCCTAAGCTTCAATGCCAATTAAGGGACACAATGAGGAAAATTATGAAATTCACAGGTACAATTAATTGAACATGACGCAAAATACGCATATATCGAGGTTATAAATGTTTTCTAAAATCGTATAAATGCTGATATCTCGTTATCATGTATCCATTCGTGAACCAAAATATAATATAAAACAAACTACTCAAATAAATACGAACATAAAATTGATTGTATGCATTTATATAAACTTGTTTAAAAATTATTTCGGCAGCATTTTAGTTATGTTTAAGTGATACAAAAGTAACGAATTATTTTCTTTGACAGACTAAAATCGGACACATGACTCGTTAAGCACTCCGAAAGAAAACAAGATGGTCGACACACAGCACTTCTGCCTGAGGTGGAACAACTACCAGAGCAGCATCACAAGCGCCTTCGAGAACCTTCGAGATGACGAGGACTTCGTCGACGTCACCCTGGCCTGCGACGGCAAGAGTCTGAAGGCACACAGGGTCGTGCTTTCAGCTTGCAGTCCGTATTTCAGAGAGCTATTAAAGGTAAGTTCACATATTTGGTTATAATTGACAGGAAGTTAAAAAAATATAATAGAAAGAAAAACGAGTTTGGATCTTATTCATGGTTGAAATGTATAACTTTCTTGTAAATGTTACTGATGAGAGCCACCTAATGTAACGCACATTAGGTTTGGAACTAATGAAGCGCGGTGTAACCACATTATCATTATTAATTTTACACAATTTCCCTTTTTATTATTTATATTTTTATATATATATTCTTCGCTATTATTATATATATTCTTAAACCATCTGTATTTCATATAAATATATATATGTAAATAGGCATACAAATGTTTCATAAAAATCGAAATAAATTCATTATTAAGTTAAATAATTACTAAGAAAAAATAATATTTATTTATATTTTTTACGAAAATGTCGACTTTATTAAAGATTTATGAATTTATTATTTAAAATAAAAAAAACAAAAATAAGATCTCATTGTCAGGTGTGGGGTTCGAACCCACGCTCCCTCTCGGGAACCAGAGCTTAAATCTGGCGCCTTAGACCACTCGGCCAACCTGACGAGTATGAAACATCTAAAAATAGTTAATGTATATTCTCTTTGTTTATTCATGACTATAGTAATTTATGAAGTTCATTTTCACAATTCTCACTTATAACACCGTTATAAAAAAACACTGACATCGATATTCAATTCCGACAAAGTTAATAATGCGGTTAGTCTGAAGAAATTTGTACTAAAACAGGTGCACGTATAACTTTGTTAAATGATTTTGTCAATGATTTTCTATTATTTTTGTTATTAAATATGTTTTTTTTTTCAAAGCTACTAATATTTTTATGAATACTCCAACCTCCCAGCTAAGGTTTTATATCGCATTACTCAGTAATTTCACAATTCAAACCGAAACGAATTCGATCAAGAAAAAAAAGTGTTTATCATAAGTAATTAAATATTTATTAGCATTTAAAATTGATTTTTACACATTAAATACTTACTAATATTGCAAACGCGAAAGTGTGTATGGATGTATGTTTTATACACACAGAATTTTTGGTAGTCTTAAGTACCACATTTGCTTTTATTGTCCCGAAAACATGTTCCTGTGGGATAAATCTAGCTATTTTTCTCTATAGATTCAGCAGGACTATGTGCGCAGTTCAACTATCAGGGACTTATATAGAACCCTTCCCGTAACAACAAGAGTTTCTCAGGGATGAGATATAAAGTGAAGTAGTTGCGGACATACTCGCGGGCGGGAAACTAGTGACGTCATAGTGTCGACTATTCTATTTCAAATGCGATTTGTAATTTTTTATAATAATAATAATTCCTACAATATCTCATACATTGACCTGACACAGTGGTAAGTCGCTTAAAACACGCGTGTTACTGACGCCAGATGAACAGAGGAATCACAAATATACTACTTAAATACATATATTTAACACCAGAGACTAGAGAATAAACACAAATATCATCATATAAATATTTGAACTGGGTGGGAATCGAACCCACGACCCTTGGCACACAAGCTAGGATCACTACCATTTGCGCTATCGGGCCCGTCAAATATAGATATAAGTTTTTAATAATTATTTATTGAATTCATTTAATTTGTTTTCGGTTATTGTAGTCGTTCACAATCACGTCATTGTATTAGAGGCCACGATTTTGTCATTAATCATATATATATATATATATATATACATATATATATTGTTATTTATAATTATATATAACTTACTACTTGATAATTTACACCTTTGTTCTGTTTTAAATCTGAGTATACACTAGCCACCGCCTATGTCTTTGTCCGCGTGTAAGTCGATATTAGGAATATATTTTTTGACAAACAAACATACGGTCTGCGAAACTCGTAATACCATGAGGATATCACTAGCGCGTTACCATGATATTATGATACATTCTCCAGTAAAAACAAATAGGTGAGATTGAGATCTATATTACAGGTAGACCTTTTTATAAGGTCTACCTGTAATAGATAGAATCATCATCAAGCCAACTAAAAGAAAGGGGGAATTTTGCCCATAATTGCCGCGCTAGGCAGGCATTTTGGCAATCGCAGATCGCACCTTTCGCGACGTGGATGCTGCCCATCCCCGCCCAGTGCATTTGAGCTACATTGTCTCGGATGAATATACCGCCATCTGTCGGTTCTGGTTGTTAGTCGGAAAGGTACTACTATTCTACTCTGCCGGTACCTTACTGCGGCAGATGGAATGTTTTTTTTATATAATTTGATAAAGAATATTTTGCAAATTTTTAGTCATATTAGATATTTCATCCGTACGACATCTATTGGATATAGAAATTGGCCATAACCGCCTTGCAGCGTTGTTATAGTCCTGGGTATGCTGCTGTCTATGCCTGATGGATATACCGCCATCTTTCTATATCTGCACCTCGACTGCCTCTTACGACAACTCGAGCGAGGTACAAACATCGAATGAAATTGTTCACAAAATAAATTTATCTCTAAATAATAATTATATTAATATTTTCACGGTGTCTAAAATTATAAACAATAAAGTTTAAAATAGACATTCATCGTTTCAATTTGTTGTTACCTGCATCAAATTATCGGAGTCTATTTTAATATACTCGTATTATAAAATATAACTAATAATAATTACTATTTATAACTGTAGATTGTAAATTTAATTAAATATTCTTTTTGTACAACAACAATATTTGGGAGATATATCATCATCATCATATCAGCCATTAGAAGTCTACTGCCCCCCCAAGAAATGGAGATCTGATACCTTAGTCGCCTCTTACGACACCTGGTACTGAAGGAGGTACTATTCTACTCTGCCGGTACCTCACGGCTTTGCAGATATAAATATTGTATATTTATGCTCCTTGGAAATGATATATTTATTTTATTTTATTGACCTTATCGACCTCAGTCAAATTCACACACCAATGCCGAAGTCAAATATGTCATTATTGAAATAGGCTATTCATAGGCACATTTAAATGGTCAAGTCCAAAAAAAATATCGATAGATTTGCTTATTATAATTTTACACAAATGACCGATGACCTTGACAACCTTATGGTGTTATAAGAGTCAACAAACAAATTGGTCATTGAGTGTCCTTTTTTAATACTAGCCTGCCGGCACCAGACGGTTCTTATAACTATGTTTATAGCAGGTTCATTACGCGAGCTACCAGAAACATCTCATACATTGACCTAGCCCCGGGATAAGTTGATTAAAGCACTTTTGTTATGATCATCAGACTACAGAGGAATTAACTTAAATACCAAATATTTGTCTTTGCTAGGGGTCAATCCCACGACCGCATAAGATTGGGTCTTGGATCTGTGCCATCGGGCCCGTCATTTAATTTGTACTCGAAAATTAAAAATTAGTTTTGTCTATTATATATCTATTATACTTTCCCACTTTATTCTTTGGATTGCTTAAACCCCGAGGAAAGCCAAAGCCTTCATTAAAATTTCAGACGTACCTATAAGTCACGAGTGCAATTTATGTGCAAGTGCGATTATCGCATCAGATATATATAAAGCATTGTGTAGTCCAGGTGAACCCTGCCAGTTGAAATCGCCAAGTGATTACGCAAAATTCCCACTTCGACACGAAAATAAAAAAAAAAGCTACAACTGAACGGCACTCAGTTAATTAAACAATAAAAAAAAAATACAAATACGCAATCCCGCAAAAATTAACAGAAAATGTTCAATATAAAAATAAAAAATGTATCGAATGACACCACTAAGCCATTAAACCGATATCCCGCCGGCTGAAACTCTATGAATCCGTTATTTTTGCGATGGCCTGTTTCAATAAATCTAGCTTATTCCGACACTAAATTGATACATACAAAATACTCTTGAATTTTCGTTTCCGAACGGTATTTAAAGAGTTTTTCGGCGGCCATTTGGAATTCGGGTTTTAGCGGGATTCCTTGATTTCCAAATTTGAATATTAAATTTTTGTTAGAAATCATTTCTATACTGAATAACAGGATTCCTAGCGTTTATAGGCTGCAGTGACGGTTACTATCACGCGGACTGTAGCTTGTTTGTCGACCTGGTCTAATAAAAAAAACAATGAGAAAAGAATCAACCATTTTTCACCCTTATAAATATAGCGGAATAGCCAAGCTACAAATTTTAACAAATTCGTAGTCTTAGAGGCGTAGAGTTAGGTCGTGTAGAGACAGATACTTAACTCTACGTAAGATGTGATAAAATTAGTCATGAGGTCACATTTTTGTATCATCTTCTTTTTCTAGTATTTTTTTTTATTAGTATAAGTCTAAATTACATTTGTACCCGCCAACTAAACAGCAATTTCTCCCACAGTCAACACCATGCAAACACCCCGTGATCGTACTCCAAGACGTGGCCTTCACGGACCTCCATGCTCTCGTCGAGTTCATCTACCACGGCGAGGTCAACGTCCACCAACGCAGCCTCTCCTCATTCCTGAAGACGGCTGAGGTGCTGCGAGTGTCCGGGCTAACGCAGAACGAGGATGTGCAGGTGGTTAGTCTCGTGTTTCAGTCGCCGGCATGCATACCGCGAGACATTGGTGTGGACCTTCTGCTATGAAATTTGTGGTAGATATAACTTAGATTACGAACCTCCTTTTGTGCTAGATTGGCAAGCGAGCGTCGTGCCACGAGATCAGGTAAGCTACTTTGTGTCTTGAAGGCATTTATCATCATCGTCCCTATGTAAGGAAAAATTTGCCCATAATACCGGTCAGTACCGATGCCTCAGTCGCCTTTCACGACACCTGGAACAAGGGGAGGTACGAGGAGGAGTATTCTACTCTGCCAGTATCCCTCAGCAAGACATTTCGTTACATTAACCAGCTCTTGACTTCCTCAATACAAGTACTTGACTACGTAAACAGGTGAGAACGACAAATGAGAAAACCTCACAGAAGAGACTTTTGTAAGGTGTTCTCATTGCGCATCCTGGCGATGACTCCACGTCGGGCACCTGAGACGATGAGGTTTAACTTGTATCTATTTGGTCAGACAGACGATATTATTTTCAGCTTGATCATATGCGGATGAACAGCAGAATCCGCTCAAGAACCACCTAACTTCCGATGTGTTATATGCCGAAGTGGCTTTCTGCATTTGAAGATGTGTCCTTGTGGAAGTTTCACTTTCACTTCCATCTACTTCCTTAAAGTACCTTAAAATAACAACTTGTTCTACTGAAAACAACCGAAATACCACAGATTAAAATCTAGCATAAAGAAAAAGATAGTAACAACAGCTCGTCTTCCCACAGCCGCTGCTGCAGACCGTGCGCGCATCAAGCACCGCCCCCTCACCGCACACGCCGCCACACCCCGCTCACACCCCCCACCCAGTGCACACGCCCAGCTACTCCGAAAAACTGGAGGAGGCCCTGACAATCCCGAACACGATGCAAGGTCTGATGCGCCGCATCCCGCTCCCGCCGCGCCGCTCCGCAGACAACTCGCCCGACGTCATCAAGCGCCCCCGCCACGACAACAACAATGAACAGCCTCAGATCCACGACTTCTCAACCAAGAGCCACGGCATGATCAACAACACGCGAGCCCACGAATCTGGGAACAACGGCAACGGAATCTCCAACAGTAGCTCGTCTCCGTCACCAAGGCTGATGGAAGAAGTCAAGAATGAACCACTGGACATGATCTGCGTACCGAACGCTGATATAGACCGGAGCAACGATGACACGCCGCCGCATCCTCATCATAGACCACTTGTGAGTTGGTAAAAGTCAGCCATTTTGCTTTCGACGCCATTTTGTTTTTGACGCCATTTTCTCTCTGGATTCTGATGCACATTAATCATAACAGATCAAACGTTTTTCACTGCATTAGATTTCCTTATAAACAGATATGGAACAGGGGCTCTCCAGGTGTCTTCAATGCGTAACAAAGAGTTTTAAAGACTGAAAATGCTGCTAGGATCAATTACTTTACGTGTCTTACGAATACTGAAGTATTCATAATAGTCAATTCTTGATTCGCATATAACTTCATATTTTTAGTTTAAAATAGTCAAGTACAATTACAAGTATACATACTTACTTCAGAAGACTCTAGATCGCCCAGAAGTTTGATATAGGTTTGCAATTAAAAAAAACACATTTAATACTCAAAATATGGCAATGCTTACTTTATTCCCATCAGACTACCTCGAACTCATCACACGTGTCTCTTCGACCCACAAAGTTTGCAAAAGAAACGAACCAAAAATTAATCATAACTGGATGGTTTACGTTAAGTGCAGACCATTGCATTACGCGAAGATTGCACAGCGCGAGCACTCTCTAAATATTAAAATAGTGATGACACATCCAAAGAGTACTTACTCTATTGTCAATGGCTGCGATTCTCCGAACGCCATTGGTTTTTCTGGGTACAGTTTATTTACTGGGAATGCTGGTCGGATCGCGAACCCTACTCGCTGTCCATTCCATCTCTATTACATACACTCGTTTAGAAATAATTGCATGAAAGTTTATTAATGAGAATTACGCTATGCTGTTATTTACTGTTTGTTTGATGGAATAAATAATTTGATAGTTCGTTTGGATAGTGTTGTGTTTCAGTATTCAAAAATATAGTATTAATATATAAGTAAAAGTAATATTTTATTATTACGTAAATACAATTTCAAGACTGTAGAGAAAAAAGCAATATTCTTTTTCGTCTGAAAAGTAAAATAAATCATTAATTTATTTCAAAAGAATATATATATATATAACTGCTTTTTATTCAAGTAGGAGACGCCATTTTCAAAGCTGTTCCAAATCAAAATGGAAGCCATATATTCATACTAATATACAGGCGAAAATTTGTGAGTGAATGATGTATGTTTCTAACACTCACACCGAAACGATTGAACAGAAATCAAACATGGAGCAAACATTACTGATAGTCTTACTTAAAACATGGGCTACTTTTTATTGCAAAAACTAGTTACTGTGGAATATAGATCTGGCTTATGTCTCTCTGTGGAATCTGCATTATTTTAACAGTTAGCTATCAGCGACAGTTTCATCCCGTACCAATAGGAGTTCAACAAAGTCGCGGGCAGAAAGCGACTGCAATATATAAAGAAGTAATTCCGGTACGCGTAATCTCGCTATTCCCATTTATTATAAGCCGTAAGACAGCCGCCTCTTTATAAAATATTTTTTAATAAAAAAAGTTTCTCTATTTCAAAGTTAGATTGGTATGCTAACTTTAATAGTTGACGGCGCTGAAGTTTGTTAATGACATTTTTATTTGATTTCCAAGGAATGAGCCGGTTACTGGAAACAGTTGGATTTCCTCTAATTTGTTATATATAAGTATACATAACTGTCCGCATGGAATAGTAGTTTTCAGAGATATAATAGCTTTTCTCGAAAAATGGACAATCTAACACTAAAAGAATTTTTAAATCGAACCAGCGGTTCCTGAGATTACCGCGTTCAAACAAACTCTTTAGCTTTGTAATCCTTACTAATATTATAAATGTGAAAGTAACTCTGTCTGTCTGTCTGTTACGCTTTCCCGCTAAAACCTCTCAACCGATTTTAATAAAATTTTGCACAGACAATCTTTAGACCCTGAGAAAGGACATACCCTTTTCTAATTCGAAATAAGGGTTGTAAGGGGTTAAAAATGGGGGATGAAAAGTTGTATGGAAGTATCGCTATTTTTAAAGCTAGAGACTTGAAACTTATTTTTAGGCCATTCATTCGATGTAAGTAATCATGACATTCAAAGTTTATATAAGTTAAGTTTATATAAAGAGGTATGGTACTCAAAAAAACTATTCCACGCGGACGAAGTCGCAGGCACAGCTAGTATTATATCCGCGTGTTAGTAAGCGTCACTGCAACCTGTCCACGCTCACATTATCTTAAATATCACAAACGCGTTGTCAACCTTGTGACTTGAGAATATTATATCGCATTATCCAGTAAGTTTGCTTCTCTCACCTTTCAAACCGGAACTAAGCAACAATACCCAAGTAGGGGGTAGAAATAGGTGAGAGTCAGGTACCGATGCAGACAAGCTTTAGATGCGACACTTCAATCATTAAAAATCAAGCCTAATTAAAGTAAACTTAAAAAAAAAAGAAACAAAAGACATTTTTTTATTTATTTATGTTTCTATTTTGACATTGCAAAGTATAAATAAATCTCGCTATAGCATGAATTTATGAATCGCTTATATATGTATATATATCTTCATATATAAATTATTGCATTGTCATCGGTCTTTTATACGTATGCTGAGTTTAGAAATAACTATACTTCTAGAATTTGGTGCAATGTTTGCTCGAAGATACTACATACATACATAGATGCAACCCAAGCTAATAAAATTTATAGTAAACAGTCATACCACAATATCTCATACATTGAGTTGACTCCGTGCTAAGTCGCTTAAAGCACTTGTGTTACGAACGGACCAGACAACAGATGAATCTCGAATATACTACTTAAACACATATATTTAACACCCAGACACGAAACAAACACAAATATCATCATATCAATATTTGAATCGAAATTGGGAATAGAATCGAAATGAAAAAGAAGCGGACAACCTTACATTTATGCCTACACGTTTCGCCCTCAGGGAGGAGGTCCACCTTCCCGTGGTAGCTCTGCCGAAGCCGACGACCGCACCCCACCGCCTCAGCTGCCTCCATCACCGTTCGTGCAGCCAGCCGAGTCAAAGTTCCCGCCTTACCCCTTTAGCATGGCGCCCCTGACTGACTCCTCTCTCACCGGTAATGTCATTAATTTCCTAGGTGTGTTATTTGATTGGAGAGCTAGCGGGCCGAGCGGCTTATCATTATTAATGTAAATGTAACAGAGATCTAAGGCTTTTATGTTAAATGCAAGGTTAATAATGGTAATGTTCGATTTGCCCGCTAACTCTTCGTCCGTCTGCCGATTGGTTGTGTTTCTCGCCACTGGGACGCGTAAGACATGTAAGACGTGTTTGCAGGTCTGACGAGTCCCCTGGTGCCGGACAACATGGCTAGCACATCACAAGGTGAGTCCCGGCTTGTTCCGCAACAAGTTTCTTTTATGCATTACCTACATATATTGATACAAACGATATTTTTAATGCACTGTCTGTCGTATGCCACCATCACCGCTTCCTCTCTGCTCTGTCATTAATAGGTGTATATATCATTCTAGGTTTTATATTTCAAAAAGCAATGTATGAGGCAATTATCACGTGATCTATGATATATAATTATATATGTAATATATTTATATATATCCTCTTAACCTCTGTGTATGTCTTCATTTTGTGCTCTATGTTCTTCTGTATTAATGTTTAGCTTTTTGTGTTTTGGTTCGATGGGGACGCGTAGGCCAATTACTGGTTCCTTTTTTGTTCATTTATTATGAATTTCACAATTGTCAGTTCTGGATGTTGTTTCTTTTGAGTTTATCATTGAACCAAAATACAATGTACCGTGCATGTATGATGTATTGTAACCATAGTTTAAATGTATCCTGTACAGGAAGATTGCTAGCTTTTTTCCTAGATGTGACTTGATTAATGTGTGCTAGGTAAATCCCTCGCTCCCAGTCTCCAAACTAGGTTAATTTTCTAAACATTTATTTTTCGCCATTTTAGTTCCTTCTCTCTTATCTTTTCACATTATTTTCTTTATCCTTTAAACCATCCCGATCATTTCTAGTATTAAACAACAATAAAATATATATATATATATATATTACAATGCACTGACCTAAACATGTCAAGCGAACAATTGGCTGTAATTGTTAATAAATTAAAAAAAAAATACGTGTACGGTTGTTAAAACAAAACGGAAAAAACAAAGCGAAGAAATATCAAAATTCGTTCCCAAGAAACTCGATACGTCGCCGCATTCCATTTCAGTCGAACTTGCGTTTGCGCAGCATGGCCGACTCCATGAATCATATATTTCTAAATAAACTCTCGAATTACATTAATCGCATTGTCTCGGAGGAAATAGCGAGTAGAATTATAAACGGGGGAATCAAGATTGGACAATGGAAATGTAGTAATGTACCGTTTGTTTAATAAAACACGTGCCTTATTTAATTGACGAATGTCAAGATACATTTGAAGACACGACACCGCACTCACCCGGACCGCTAGCGACCGCAGACAGACCCCGTCAACAAAACTATCAATCACCGATCATTGCCGCAGGCTTACTAAGCTGTCTCTAAATTGAAATTAGGCATCGTCAAAGTTACTAATATTGCTTCGCATTGTACGACGCGTCGGATGGGGCGCATCGATGTGGGGGGTGACGGTGCTTGATTGAAAGAGAGGCTTACGATAAGGAGAGTGCATTAAAAGTGCGTTCGGAAGCTTCGAAGGGGCTAACTGCCTTTGTTGTAACCAGGTGGCGCCCGCACCCCCCAGGAAGATTACAGATGCGAGCCGTGTAACAAGAGCTTGTCCTCGTTGACGCGCCTCAAACGGCACATTCAAAACGTTCACATGAGGCCGTCGCGGGAGCCCGTGTGTAACATTTGTCGGCGAGTTTACTCCAGCCTGAACAGTCTGAGGAACCACAAGTCTATCTACCACCGCAAGCAGCAGCAACCGTCCGCCTCCACGGCGCAGGGCCCCTTCTACCCCGTCAACTGACGCCGCCGCCCCGCCACCTTGCCATACGCACGCTCGATGCCATTCGAAGAAACCAAGCTGCCATCCTAACCACCCAAACGCCATATTCTTGCCCGTAGACCTGTGTTAAGTTATATACTGTAAAGCGATATGTTCCTAACATTTGTACATAGCATAGTTATACATGTACTTGCATGCGCATCGCAGACCTCTATATATATCTATATAACATAATATATGCGCGTGCGCGCGTCGGCTGCCGATATCCGCACGCTTGCACGCGGCCGCGTATCTGGAACCAATTGGGACATCCGCACACATAACCACCAACTGTTGAACTGCGCATTAGTCAATTTCGGTATTTGAGACACGTCGAATTGCCTCATTAAAAATTGGAAGGTACTTTGTGCCAATTGGTTCCGTCGATATGGGACCCTTTGGATGCGAGCGGAGGGTGTTGCGAGCGGCGCGCGTTGACTAATGCGCTAATGTTGGTTGTTATGTGTGGCACAGTGGGCCCGTTGGGGGCCGGGCATCGCTGTGAGGTGTGCGGCAAGCTGCTCTCGACTCGGCTGACCCTCAAGCGGCACACGGAGCAGCAGCACCTGCAGCCCCTGCACTCGGCGCGCTGCAGCCTCTGCCACAAGGTGTTCCGAACCCTCAACTCGCTCAACAACCATAAGAGCATCTACCACCGCCGCCAGCGCGGCCTGCCGCCCCAGGCGCAGCCGCAGAACCTCTCCACCAGCCCCGACACTAAAATCAATCCCCCCCACCACAACATCGACTTCTACAAGTTCAAAGATCAATTCAACGTGTAAACCAGCTACGGTTCTTGATGTTTAGTGTTTGGTTCACCTTCTCTCGAGAGGTCCGTTTTTATATTTTATACATTCAGTTAAGATTTATATAGGAGATGAAAGATTTATTTTAGTATTTATACCCTTTGAACTTGTAAGACGATCTTGGTAGGATGGAGTATGACGATTTAACATTGGTCGGAGTTCGACTGGCGACTGATCGCTTCTGACATTCCAAACGAAGAGGGCGACATACTCGTCACGTACTAGTATAAACAAATAGAGGGCATGTGGGTAGGCACTCGCGTGCGGCGTACGCCTCGCGTGCAATACTGCGGTACGCGACAATTCCTGACTATTTAACACTATGTTTAATGTGTGACAATAAGGCGAGGAGAAAAAAATTACTATTTTGAGAAAAGATAAAAAATCTTGGTGCTGTAAATTTATATATTAGGCTTAAATTTATAAAAAGGAACAGTGTTCGAATAAGTGACAAAGAGGCATATTGTTTCCGATGTTGTGTTCATATTTCGGCGTTTTGCAATTTATTTATTCTGTATTTTACCTGCATGATCTCAATCTTAGATATTTATATGAGATTACTAAAACTATTTAAAAGGATAACTATTAAAATTATATACTTACACGGATATAATTGGCTTATGAGGCTTATTTCAAATTATACAATATTTTTTTTTTAATTTAGGTGTTTATTTTTGTTCATTGAATTTTAAGACTGACGTATTCAGAGCACCAATAGAGGTAATACATAGAATGGAATTTTGTTTTGAAACGAAACATACCCGCAGAGCACAGTCGCGACAAACATAACCCGGACATACAATAGACAGATAAAGACATGGATCATACAGACCTACAAACCGACAGCAATACACACAGACACTACTACTAACATCACAATGGATATTCTTTTACAATTTTTACTATATTACTAGGTCGACATTTGTTTCTCATTATACGTTATCGGGTCGACATTTATTTCGACGTTACTCTTAACCCTTTCAGTATCGCCATATTCGACAATGCACAAAACTTGAAAAGTGAATCGAAAGGTGCCATTTTAAGCAAATGTTAGTGTGGCTACATTATTTTAGCTTAGTCAGACTTTAGTTACTTGGACGTTAGTTTATGCATATTGTGTTCGTTTCTTATTGTTATTTCGTTGACTCCCTTTTTAGCTCGTACGTTATAATTATGTTGTAGACGTTCGACTCATGACCTAGGTTTACGTACAATCATGTTCGTTGCGTTTACTTTGTACAATTTGTAATTAAATTACAGACATAATTATTCTATGATATACATAAAATAGGTAATAGTAAAATAAATGTTTTTTAACAATTCTCAGTGTTAAATGTTCCTAAATTTGAACAGTGTGAATTTTTTAAATGGAAAATATTACTATTTCAAATCGATGTTTTAACAAATTTTTTGCTTGCCATATATAGTCATAAATACTGTAATAATTGATAGTTCAACTTTATTAGTAATATACTCGTATATACCAATATCTTGATGAGGCTCCTTATAAATGTAATTGGGGTGATCTGGCCGACATAGAGGTCGACTAGAGTCGAGACAGTTGTGAAATTTAGCCACAAATCCTTAGCCGTACTAGTGTATTCACGCTTCCCACGCTCGCCACAACTCGACAGTTGCCCAAAATCACCACCAACCATTTTATTTCCTTTACATGTAATAGCAATAAGGATTCTTAAGTATAAATCTATAAGCAAATAATTTATTAAATACGATTTATGTAACATTAGTGCCTGCTTTACTGTATTGTGTTTCATAAAAGACATATACGCGACGTCTAATTGCTTAGGGATAGAGTGAAACTTCGCGTTCTTAGTGATGGACAAGAAAGGCTTTTACGGGCTATCGACTACACAAATGAGGCTTCCTAAATAAAGTAAAATGCTATATGTTATAAGATTTTGTTTTGTTGTTATATTGTTAGAGTAAACGCTTTAGCATTAACCTATTTTTTAGTAAGCTTATTATTACTAAATTGGAAGACTCGTTGTTGGTGCTAAATTGGTATGATGTTCGATAGAGTGATTATAAGATAATTGTGAAAAATTCGAAAGGCGAAAATCGAAATTGTTCTCTATTATATATTTGTTCGCAACATTCCGTGTGACGATGTTAAGTTTTTATTTGCAACTTGCAATGTTTCAACGTAAAACGTAGGATTGTTGGTTTTTTATTTTATTATTATTATTATATTTTAATTGTCTAGCAATTTTAGTGTTAATTTTTTCTTGTTAATTTGGGTTTGGGAATTAAGTTAGATACTAACTAGGTGTAAGGTTTATCTGAATTCATATAGATAATAGCTTTTACGTGTTTAATTTAATATTACAGGGATGTGCTGCAAACGTAGTACGGTAATGATATCTGTTGGGAACGACGGTAGAAGTGAAAGAGGAACGACAAAATTTAATGTCTTGTCTTTAAAAAAAAAGCCAAAATTTAATAAGCTCTATAGACTGATTAGAGTAAGGACGCGTTGAAATGTACACTATTAGGCGTATTTTATAGATAAAAAAAAATGTACATTATTTACTGAATTGATAATTTTATAAAAAAAAATTTCGCTGTGAGCAAAGGCGTGAACGTTTTCGGTTTGGTATTAGTCGAAATTTAAAGTGATTGACACGATCTTTTGAAAAACAATTTAGGTGCTAAGTTATTTGGGATCTCAGAGGCCTGTGAGGTCGGGTTAGGTGCAGGGGTATATAATTCGGCAGGGGGGGCTTGGGACCACCGGGACACACACACAGCGCTATGAATTTTTCGATTTGTCGTGTACGCGACGCGCGCCAGTGCGCACGCACACATGGGTGGTGCAGCTGTGTGCGTGAGCCGCGGAATGGAGCTCGCCTCCGTCGTATTATTCGCTCGTGAGCTTTAGGGGTGAGAATTACACCGTGTCCTTGCAGGGCACATCCCTGTTGAAACTACATTAGTTCATAGGATCTTAGCAAGTTTAAGACTGTTTCTGTGACCTGCTTATGTTTTTATCTATCTAACTTGTTAAGATGATTTTTTTTTCAATGCACCCCAGTGTGCTAGACTTTATCCAATGTGTTCTTATACTTCTTGTTGGCATTTTTACTTATTTTATAAGGAATCTAAATTAATTTATAGGTTGTTGTATTGAAATTTTATATTATTTTTTTTCTTAAATTATTATTCTACTGTCCGTAAATGTAGATTTTTGTTGACAATTGGCATCTGTGTAAAGCAGTCCATTAGATTTTAATGTTGTATTTACACTAACACGACGTGCCAAAAACATAATGTTATAATTTTGTTGTCTTCCATTTGAGAGCGGTCGTCGTTTGTTGTTTTGGAGTACATACAGTAAACGCCAAATTGTCTGTTCGTCGGTGTAGTGACGAATTAATGGGCTGCATTATAATATTATTAACTCGGTAGGTGACCTAGGTGCCTGTCCAACATGTTTTTACATAACACATTATATATACATAGTTCTTTTCCTTCCTTACTTTTATTAAAGATACTTGACATAACTACTCATAAAACGTAATGTAATCGTTAAACCGAACTTCATAAATCCTAATATTGATAATAATGGCGTTTTTAATAAAAACAAATATACAAAAATAAATTGACAGTTTTATTCCAACACCAGTTAGAGACCCAGCTTCCGACCGGTGCTCAAGGCTACCGACGTTTGTTGCGTGTGCTTCAGTGATTCCCTGAGTTGTTGTCGCTTCGCATTGTATATAGTTTCCGCCTTCGTTCCTTCTCGCATAATGCATGTGTTTGTTCTATATAACAATTCACCGGCCATGTAGCTTCGCCATCATTTTATTTATTTTGATTTTATTTATTTTGTACTGTTACAGTTTTTATTTCATTTTACCTTTTTGTTTTTAATCACCTTATTTCACTCCGTTATTTGAGTTTGGAGAGCAATAGTGATTGCAATAAATTAGCGATACCCGGCTAGGAAAGTGAGCCGAGTCCCGCGGGGACCTCACCCTATATTTTTTTTGTTCCTTTCGATCTGTTTACAGGTAAAAAGTTATTTTCGTGCTCGCTATGTGGGAAGGTTCTATGCTCTAAAGCATCGCTGAAGCGGCATATCGCCGACAAGCACGCCGAGAGGCAGGAAGAGTACCGTTGTACCATTTGCGAGCGGGTGTACTGCTCGCGGAACTCGCTGATGACGCACATATACACCTACCACAAGTCGAGGCCGGGGGAGACCGAGCAGATTCGGTTTTTTTAGTGACTACTCGGGCGGAGTTGGCGCAGCCCGCGGCACTGCTCGTCTAAAGAGAACCATCAGGCCAACGCCGTGCCTAGCACACACAAAGGTTAGAACAACTTTTTAAGGCTAGAGCCGAGTCGCTAACTCATTAACGAACTATTCCACCAACGATAGGGTTAAGGTCCTTTTATTTTTTCCGTTCTTTATCCTTTATTTGATTGAGTTGACCGTTCTGTTGTATGATTTGTCCCGAGCCCCTCCCTACGGGTCGCAGTTTTGACGTTGTTGTGTTGCTTGGAGCATGCTTCTATCATTTTTGTTATCACGTGTTTCTGTGTCATTGTGGTTGAAACAATTTCCTAAGATTTTGAATATTGAAACCTCGTGATTACTGTGTAGTTAGTCAATGTGTACAGTGCCTATGATTAGTTCTATGATTAACTAAGTTTTGTTGAATGTCACAGTTTGTGGTGCATCGCGTGCGCGAGTTGAGCGAGCGGGCCTGTAATGAGCCGGTGCTTTGATGTTTCAGCCGTGCCGCCTCTCCGCATGCCCCCGCCCACGGCCGGCGGCATCAACGAGCCCCAGGAGTGTCCCTACTGCCGCAGGACATTCTCTTGTTACTATTCCTTGAAGCGACATTTCCAAGACAAGCACGAGCAGTCGGACACGCTGTACGTGTGCGAGTTCTGCCACCGGCGGTACCGGACCAAGAACTCGCTGACCACGCACAAGAGTCTGCAGCACCGCGGATCCAGTGGCATGCTCAAGCGCCTGCTGAAGACGTCGGCGCTGCACAGCGCGCTGGCGCCCTCGCCGCACCACCTCTTCGACCTCGGCCAGGAGCACGGCCCCCAGCTGCCGCCCGGCCTTCAATGACCACAGACCATTGCCTGAACCAGACCGCAGTGCAATCACCCGGACGATGCCAAAACGGAACGTAATTATTCGTATTATAATTAGTAAAATATTGACGTTAGGTTTAATTACAAGCAGTATTGTCGACAGGTGGCTAGTTGCTAGAGACCACTAGCGTATCGGATCGGACTTACCTCGCGACGCGAGCCTCTAGAGTTTTCTAGTGAAAATTAACAGTGTTCAATACGACAATGTAAACAGAGCAATACTAATCTATGAATATGTCTAGTGCTGCCAAAATAATGCCAACTGTATTCTAAAGATGGTTAACATTTTTTAATAAATCACTTTTCGATGTCTAGTGTCAAATTAGATTCGGTAACTGTACAAAAAGGAACGTACAAATTTTGAACAGTAAATTTAAAAATTGAAGAAAAATATTTTTTAAGAAGACTTTTTTCGGAACGCCAAATCTAAATTTTAAAATACAGATTATTTAGGGGTTAAAATACAAAAAAAAATTAGAGTTAAATAAAAAAAATGTTGATGTTGAGTAAAAAATTAAAGACTTCTTAGAATCTGATTTCGAAAGTACAAAATTAACGTCTAATTGAACAATGTTATTCTATTCTATGTGCGTTTGGCTTCATAAATAATTATGAGTAATGATCAATGTATAAGTAGCCGTGCCTTCGTTCGTCTTCATGCCATTAATGTCGGAGTAGAGGTAGCTAACCAGGGAACGCAAGCGCAGCGAGCGAACGAACGACATGCGCTCCCGCTCACTCCAACCGCTCACTCACTGTGCGCGCTCCACTTCACTCACTGCATTGCTTCGCTTAGACGAGGCAGCGAGCGTTTAGCTAACGCTGTTTCAAATGATTACGTCATCGAGAATGGAACACTCACGTTCCAAATTTGAATTTGAGTGGACTCAGTGAGTGGTGAGATTCGTGAGCGAAGAGCGGAGACAGAGTGCGGTGAATCTTGGGAAGGACAATCCCGTAGGGCGATCCCTAATGGGTCCTTAAATACAGGGTTAGGGTACGTGAAATAGAAAATAAAGGCGCCGGGTTGCGAGTTGTTGGTCTTCGGAGTGTAGTTCGATGATCGTATACGGACGCATGATTTCAAATCATGAAGTAAAATTAATCATTTCTTCTGTATAAAAAAATAACGTAGATTTTAGGTATTAATTAATAGAATTATATTTAAAAAAACTGTATCCATTTTCGGATTTCTCTCTATGAGTGTATAGTGGTTCTTTTAATGTCGACCAACGTAGCACACGTCTCGTTATTAAAAATTTATTAGATTATTATTATTATTATTATTATTATATTCTCAAAAGTCTTAGGATTAACCATGAGATGGCGGCAGATTTGTAAAAAATATTTTATTTACTTATATTTAGGGAATTGCTTGGATACTAGGTTTCTGACATATCCGAATACGGTCCACATACATCCGATCACCAGAACCCTACATATCACGTATTTATATCTGTATACAATAAAAAAATGAAGTATTTTAAACCGTGATATATCACAAAGCCAAAGAGAAATTTAAATGGGATAGTTGCATTTATTTTCGTAGAGTGAAAAACAGGTAAAGTCAGTTTTACAAAATTTTGTGCCATATCCAATTTTTGACGCACGAAATTCCTCGACATATCATATCACTATAAGTGATAGTCAAAAAAAACAATTTTTCGAATGTTCTTATCAATGCATATAAAATGCTGAGCAGATATCAATGCAACTCGGAGGATAGATACAATAGAGTCAAAGCGATTTTTAACATGATTTTGCATTTATATTTCCAATGTTTAATTAGCTCGGGATAAGTATATCTAATTTAAGTTTTCGTATTTTATTTTACTTTTTCGGAATGTTACATAATCGTACTTTGTGATATGAATTTACGTTTAGGGACGCGTTATTTGGTATGTGTATTCAGGTACCCAACCTCCTTATTAATAAATAAAAATAAAAACTTAACTGATCTACAGCTTATCTTATCTTTAACAATGAAAAAATAACCGTTTCGTGTCATTCATCCGTTGGCGGTATAACGAAAACAATAACGTTATTCTCTAAGGCCACCGCACGTTTATTGGTAAGGAGGTTTACTTAGGGCTTAAGTTTAATTTAACCTCAGCTATATAGTTGATTTAACAACGTGGTATATTAATAAGATAAATGTGTTACTTTACGTTTTTGCCGATTATAACGCATGTACCTCCATATTGTTCGTAGTACCTCAAATATATTATTTTGTTTTTAATTTTTATCTCAGTGTTGCTCTTACTGCTATCGTGAATTCATTTGGTAGCGTTGCAATAACGGTTACGACGTGACATTAGTTGGAGCTTAGAAAAGAAAAACGCAAGCGGGTAGAATGAATTGTAAATATTTAATAAGTTAGTGTCTACAGAGCATGAAAACTATCGTGGCATTCGGGAATACAAGCCTCGTGATATTATAAACTAAATAGTAAATAGATAAAATCATTAATGGAAAAGGATTTTTATATATTCTACTAATGGATTAATTAATAGTGAAACTTAGACGTAGTCATCGTAATGTTTTTTTTAATGTTTTTGTGTTTTATTGTTTTCGCTGTTCATAATTACGTTTTAGCTGTTGAGAGATGATTGTTGGACGCTTTTTTGGAGCTCTTTTGGCATACCCACCAATTATTTTGTTGATTTTGGAGTTTGATATTCGAAATTTTTTGATCTCAGCGAACTGCTGCGAACTACATCGGATGCGGGACAGCCGTTTGTTATTAATTATAATAAATTAATTGTACGTACGTTTGTGTTATTCGGTCTCTTGTGTCGGCAAAATTGAGATTGTCGCAGCTAATTATAGGGGGGGGGGGGAAAGGAAAAATTCAAAAACACAATAGCTACATTAAAATGTGCAAATTTTGACAGCGAAACGATATATTATATTTTGCAATGTATACCAAAATACTGCATTTTTAAATGGTAAGATACAAGTGAGAATCAGTTTTTTTTTTGTCTTAATGAATTTATAATCTTGGATTGATAATGTTTTCGCTTCTTCGCCAGTTTATTTAATTAAGTTGATGATGAAATATTTTATGAACCGACTGTGTTACTATGTAGTGTAATGCACAAATGATCAACAACGGAATGCCTTCAAACAGTACAACTATTACAATAGCCTGTCTAGGTAAATATAAATAAGATACACGCTTCAAAATGTCGTCGAGAGGTTGCCAACGCTAAATAACCAAAAAGTAAGCTTAATATAAAATATCATTAAATAACTGACCATCTAATTTTATACTATACAATCAATTTGTTATTTTTGTTACTTTTTTGAAAATCATCTACATATTGTTTTTTCTACATTATATTTAATTAGAGATGTAAAAATGGAACCCTCTCAACGTCGTTTCGAAGTAAAACAATTAACAGAATTTATTTGCGAGACTCAAGCAAGTTTGTAAGATTATTTTAACTGTAACTATTTGAAGCACATTGAAAATATCAATAACGAGTTCTTTTTATTGTAAAATAACTAAATAATAACACGTTAAACGTGTAGCGTTATTTCAACTAACAGTTACAATTTATTTACATGTTCACAAACCGATTCACAAAGTCTGTTTAAGAGAAATGCTTTTATAAAATATGTAAGTATTACCTCCAATATTATTAAGTATTACCTCTCACTATATCAATTAATTTTTAATGTTTTAATGTAGCAAGTCGCTAACTAACATAGCCGGCCTTCGTGTGTGGGTTTCCGTGTATGCGACGCATACGCCATTGCGCTACTGGCGCAACTTCTTCAAGTTGATTCCATTCTGACAGATTTAAGTTAAGAGGAACGATGGTATACGTTTCCGGAACGTTCCATTACTCCTAAATTTGACAGAATGCTCCCAAACACAAAGGAAGAAATCAAAGCAAGGATTAGTATGGCTGCGTCGATTTCTTCGTTTGTTTCCAATAAAAAAATAAATAAAAATAATTATTACACATGTCAATCTAAGATATAACAGTTGTTACATAGTATTTCTCATACATATACATACATTATTTTTGTTGAACCATTAACCATATTTAAAATGCAATAGTTTTCTTCCGTGGGCGTTTTGATTTTTAGTTATTATACAAATATATATATATATACATATATATATATGAAATAGCTAAAAATTAACACGCTACCGTCCCAGTACCTACAATAGATAAATATATTAAAAAATGATTTTTAATTGGCTCGACCGGGGTGGTGACTTATATTAGGGCAAATCGACTTCATTTTTTTAAATTCTAACTATTTACGATAGTAAATAATTAATTTTTGTTCATAACAGTAGCTATCTTCAGGCTGTTTGCTAAAACTTTAGTATGTATGTATATCAGTATTTATTTATTAAATATACTTAGACGTAAGATATCTTAAATCACCTATATAATTAAGTTTTATAATGAGTCGATTTCACCCGAATTCAATAGCTTTAAATATTTATATGAGTATTTTCCACTTGTAATATACCTAAATATTATAAATACATTATTGCGGCGGTGCAGCAACCTTTTTCGGGATGACGTTTGCCTGGCGGAAACTTATGGTCATTGACCTCGACATAAAACGAATTACAAACTTACAAGGAGGTTCAAACGGGCATAGATAATTATTAAGAGAAAAACAGCGAATTTTTGAAACTTTATACAACGTAAATGTATTTATGTAATTGGGAAATGAGAGACGTTTTAAATATATCTTGAATCAAACACACACGTTTTGACTTGACAGCCTAGGCACAGCGGACGTCATATTTGTTTTATTTAATTTGAAGGTTGCTGCCTGTTGCGCTATAGCAATAGTTCTCAGTCTGCCATAGTACCTCAGTATACTATAATAATTAATATCTCTAATATAATACTTATAAGCCTACTCTGGCAGGTTTCCCGCCAACTCTCCGTTGTCTATAATGGCGGGGCGATCTGCTAGGAATACAGTTAAAATAGTTCCATAATTCAAAGTGCACTTATGACTATTACATGAAATGTAAGTATATACTAAACTAAGTACTCCCTCACCCGGTCCCGGTCGAGCGCTATCGTTGAATCCTTCTACCATACTTAAATAAAATATTTACAATATACACGCTTATGACAAACATTTAGTGACAGTTATGTGCTAGAAATAACTTTTTATCTACAGATTAAGTGATTAAAACGGTTTATTCCGCTAAAAGAAGACCCTTTTTTTCTATAACAAAACTATTACACTCTAAACATTTTCGAGCAAAATCTTTGTTTTCTTTTAGCAGAGAAAGCCCAGTTACTGTTATACTTGGATGACACATTTTATAGACAGAAATATTTTTTTATGAGAAAATCAATTTATATGTGAAAGTTAATTAAGCAATTTTAATTTACTGCACTATATTTTTGCTGACACCCTAGGATTAGATTTTTTTCTTTTTTTCGTAATTTTATGTATGCACGATCTGCGATTTAATAGCATCATTTCCTTTCTTTTGTGCACACGCGTGAAACGGGACGCATTATCAATGAAAATCTAATTTATTAATTAATTGTTGCGCGTTCCGTTCTACGCGTTGCAGTCTGAACTAATATTGTGTTATTGTAAAGGTTATAGTTTGCCATCGTTGATCAAAGAAAATATGTGTTAATACATTTAGTTATTGAGTTTTGTTATACTTTAAAGTTCGGGAAGAGTCCAGGCAAGGAAATGTACAAAAGGTTTAATAGTAATGTGTATTAATAACGAGAAAGGTTAGGTCTCGGACTCGTAGGGCTTATTTTGGAAATTGTTGTAAGTTAAAACATCTATTCTTACAGGTCATTGGAGACACTTAAAGTACTAATTGTTGTAGGTTGTATTTGGAAATGACGTGAAGGGATCGCTTTTAGACGGAGGGATGGACGGAGCTTCGCTGGACTTTGTGCAATTCGTGAGAATGTCGAGACTTTAACGCGGCCAGCGTAAATTTGGGCTGCGTATTGTTGTGTGAAGAAATTCTTGGATGTGGTCAATTTTGTAAGAGTACAGCCCCCAGTCTATGCCCCCACGTCTATGGTTTGCCGCAGTATTTAAAATGGCGTTGTAACTTTTTAATTTGAACTTTTGAAATTAGAGTAGGTTGCCAAACGTCATGCTCAAATTTGATCGTGTCAAAGCCTGTTCGGAATGGCGCTATTTCAAATACTGCTAATGAGGTGTCATAACTTGTTTTGATGTTGTTGATATAATGTGAATAAGGAATCGTCGAGTGTAACATATCAAATAGTCGGAAAATTTAGTACTGTAAGTATCTTTAAAAGTGACTTTCGGATTCTCGATTGGTTAAGATTAGGTCCCCTCTGCATCTACATGACATACGCAGTATACCGTACCGGTGGATGTAATGAAAGTATGAAATAAACTCGCAGTGATTCCATTGATCATGCGTCTTTTTATTTAACAACCCCTCCCTTATATTATTTTTTTAAACCTGATTAATTTAGGATATAACTATATATAGAAAACTATTTTTTCACTAACTCTACTGCGCAATAGCGACATAAAAAATATAAATAATAAATTTTTAAATATTAAATTCACACAACATCCCAAACATAAACCTGACTCCGTGATAAGTCGCATAAAGCACTTGTGTTACGAACATTAGATAACAGAGGTTTTACAAATATTATACATAAATAACACCCAGACACAGAACGGAAACAAGTATTCATCATATAAATAATTGTCCTGTCACAAGATAGGATCACTACCACATGCGTCATCGGGTCCTTCATCTTTGGACTTTCTTCATTTGTCTATGAATTTATTTGTTTGAGAGCTAAACTTTATGTTTTGTCAACGTAAATTCTCATTTTGTAATACCAAATATTAAGTTAAGTCTGATTACAATTAAGTATTATAAAAAAATATTATAATAATAACTGCAGGACTTTGGATATTTAGAATATTTAAATTTTTGACAAAAATATTATATTTAATTATGTAATAGTAACAGCG
This sequence comes from Heortia vitessoides, assembly GCA_020976665.1. Taxonomy (NCBI): domain Eukaryota; kingdom Metazoa; phylum Arthropoda; class Insecta; order Lepidoptera; family Crambidae; genus Heortia; species Heortia vitessoides. The sequence goes on from JACJUM010002525.1 coordinate 17,164,001, forward strand.
ACCCGCAGTTATATCCGTTGTTCCTCTTCGCGTGCCAATATAAATAATAACAGTAGTCTAAGTTACTTGAGTACGTACTTATCCGCTAGTGAAATTAACAGCCGTTTCGGAGCCTTCCTCAAACAGACAGGCAAAAATTTAAAAAGCTTATTTTATAAGTACCTACCTTAAAAGAATAAAGGTGCTGGCACCAGAAACAAAGCTCGTGACATGGTCAAAGACTTCAGACATTGTTTACCAGTAGCATGGAACTATGTATCCTATGTAACTATAATACTAACTATGTAACCTTTGAATATTTATTATCTCTGATGAGGACCGCTAGTCGTGATTGACGATTGAGGTACCGAAACCGACAGATTGCGGTATATCCACCTCAAACATACCTCAACTGCATCAGAGAGGGATTGAGCTGCAGCAACCCTGTCGAACAGCTACGCTTTGGAATTGCCTTCACACCTGCCCAGCCATTGCAATCACTATATAGTATAAAATATAGTCGCTTACCGCTGTCTGTCACTATGTAAGTATACTTAGATCCAGTGGCGTAGCTATAGGGTGGCAGAGTTGGCGTAATGCCACGAGCCCCCGACTCAAGGGTCCCCGGCTAAAGAGGCCGCGAGCTCAACATTTTGTTTTTAATTAAACATTTTGTATCTACCTGAGCATTTTATTTTACTTGAAGAGTATATAATTTGTTTTTTCAGTTTTTCGGTAAGCATTTCAACCCTAAACTAAATAACTTTGATAAATTTTAAACCGCAACCATTATATTTTGTCGTGGTAAGCGAATATCTACTGCCGTGCCGTGCCTCCTACGACACCTGGTGCAGTGGGAGGTACTATTCTCCTCTGCCGGTACCGCACGGCAATATCCTAAATATAATTCAGCGTTTTCGATACATAAAACTACTCGAAGCCTATGTATTAAAAAAGCCAACATCAAAATCCTATGCGTTATTTTAAATATCTAAGCATACATAGCGACAGACAGCGGGAAACGACTTTGTTTTATATTTACTATGTAGTAATGTTATAATTCGAGAGAAAGATTTACATGTAGGGGAGACCTAGGAGAGTAGTGACAGAGGTGAGTTGTGACAGTCGCGATTTCTCTCCACCTATGAAGGTGAGCGAGCTGGCAACACCGCTCGATTGACGCTTTAGAGACGCGCTAGTTGACTCAGTACTCGCCAACGGCGCACGGGAAGCGGTTGCGTAGTTACGACGTCCACACTCCACGTGCAAAAAATACGAAAAGTAAGTTTTTCCTCAAAATTTTGATTGTATTTATATCTTATCCTATTACATGTGCGTTGTAGTGCTATTTTTTCTTAAGTTGTGTGGTTATCTAAGTCTCAAAACGTGACATTGGTTTTTTATGTTTGCATCGTGTTTAGAAAATTTTAATTATTATTCGGACCTAGTCGTAATTTTGAGCACCTAGGATAATTGTGACAGCTTCTCAAAACTCTCCTATTAGACTTTGTTTTTCAGCTTGGTTGTTTTTACACTTTTTTTCATCTGCGATGTCTGTATTGCTTTTTTTTATTACAGAATGCCTAATAACTACAAACGAAAAACTGATAAAGGCACTTCTAGTGTTGAAATATACGACCGGGCTTTTGAAGAGGTACAATTTAGATGTAAAAGTCTAAGAGATGCCGCGTCGTCTTACAATCTAAACTACATGTATTTGTCAAGATATATTAAGAAGAAAGTGGCTTATCAAGCAAACCCAGTAGGTGAGGCTCCATCTATGGGTTACGCCAGTCCAACGATATTTATTAAAATATTAAGTGATTATTTGCTAACATGTGCAGCATCTAATTATGGGCTGACAACAAAAGAAACTAGGGTCATTGCATATAAGTTAAAAAAATTCCAAAGACATGGGAGGAGAATGAACAGGCAGGAGAAGTGTGGCTAAAGCTATTTATGCAACGACATCCCAATTTGTCTTTAAGATTGCCTCAACCTACAAGCATAGCTCGCGCTACCAGCTTCAATAAAACGAACGTGGCTACTTTTTTTGGTAACTATACAAGCGTCTTAGAGAAACATAAACTTGATCCAAAAGATATTTGGAATGTTGATGAGACCGGAATAACTACCGTCCAAAAGCCTGACAGGATAATTGCGCGAAGCGGTGAAAAACAGGTCAGCGCAATGACTTCCGCAGAAAGAGGGACATTGGTCACACTGGCTTTTGCTGGAAATGCAATAGGTAATTATATACCACCTATATTTATATTTCCACGTAAGAGATTCCAAGAACATTTCATTCGGGACGGCCCAACTGGTTCAGTGGGAACAGCAAATGGCTCAGGCTGGATGCAAGAGGATGATTTTCATGTTTTCCTCGAGCATTTTAAAAATCATGTTAGACCAATAAAATAACAAAGAGCTCTCTTGCTCCTAGATAATCATGCTTCGCATACAGCTCTAAAAATATTGAATTTTGTAGAGAAAATGGCATAATTTTGCTCACATTTCCTCCACATTGTACGCATAAGCTACAGCCACTGGATCGTGCCACATTTGGGCCCCTAAAAAAAGCAATAAATACAGCTTGTGACAATTGGATGCGAAGCAACGCCGGAAAGGTCATGACAATCTATGACGTGCCATCTATAACAAAGTCTGCATTTAATGTCGCAATCACTGCAAGAAATATCAGTGCTGGTTTTGCTGCTACTGGAACATGGCCAGTTAACACAGATATATTTGGAGATGCCGATTTCCTGCCAAGTCAAGTAACTGATCGCCCCAACCCAGCACTAGAACAATCCGTTTCAGTAATTGTGGACAATCCAGTAGAAATAGCAACAACACTCAATGAATCTGATGCCTCCACGTCTACAGCCCCGACTCTGGTTCAGAATAATAATGCCATCCACCCTGTTCCATCCACGTCAACAGTCTGTAACAATGATGCAAAGGAACCTGTTGCCTCCAGATCTTCAGCCCATAGCCCAGTCCTTAACATTGATGCAAATGAACCTTATACCTCTAGATCTTCAGCCCATAGCCCAGTCCTTAACAGTGATGCAAATTAACCTGTTGCCTCCACGTCCACAGCCCATAGTCCTCTTGCCACTGTTTCTAATGTGTTCTCGCCAGAATCAGGCCGTTGCCAAAAGCTCCACCAAGAAAAACTAGTCAACCGAACAGACGCAAAGTTAAATCCGCTATTCTTACTGACACACCTACTAAGGATGAAATAGCAGCTATAGAAGCCAATAGGAAGGCGAAGAACGTGAAAAAGCGTGTCTTAAGCGAAGATAAGAAACCTAAAAAAATTATTGTTTTTGCTTGGTGTGCCTTGAAGCCTATTCAAACAGTAGATCGAATGAAGAGTGGGTGCAATGCCTGGAATGCAAAGGATGGTCACACGCAGATTGTACTGGAGGCGAGCTGCAATACGTTTGCCATAATTGCCTATCCGATTAGATTTTTATTTTTGTCTGAATATAATATGATTGATCTCAAACCGATGCCATAATTACTTATAAGAGTTATAAGATATAATTACTTGTTATAGAAAGGTTATATTACGTTCTGTTTGTTGGTACTTAGTGTGCTAAAAGATGATTAAACTCTTGTTTTGCAAAAACATACATGTTTCATTCATTTATAATATGAGTAATAGTATTTTTTTATACTCAAACAATCTGAATAGATAGCTGTCACAACTTTCTCGGTACCTGTCACAACTTACCTCGGTGATAGGAGAGTTGTGACAAAGGGAGTGGTCTCCAATTTTTCGATTTTTTGAAGACTGAATTTTAATGGACGATAACGCTCGCGCCCACCGGTCTGGCGATGTGGAAGCGTATGTACAAGAGGTCGGCATTCGTCGTTTGGATTGGCCAGCTCGAAGTCCCGACCTTAGGCTCCACAGACCATCAGAGAGCTGAAGAATGTGATTACTGCGGACTGGGAACGTATTCCGCAAGCAAGTATCCGGGATATCCTCGCTAGCATACCCGTCTGGGTGGGTCTGGTGGAATTCTAGCTGTGATCTCAGCTTGAGGGGGTCACACTCGATAATAAACATTTATCTGCTTTTACTTTATTAAAGAAATAACAAACAAAAATCTATTAACTTTTACTTCACGAGCATATGCACTACTAGCGAGCATACACTACCAGTGAACTTTAGCATTAAAACCCATAAATTTTATCAAAATTTCATGATAAACTGTAGTACTGACGAAAACAATTATTTGCTTATTAATTTACAAAATTGTGAAAGTAAAACTACCTATAATTATCAAACAAACCAATAGTAACATCTGGAATGGTCCATTGCTTAGGTGCCCGGTTTTTTTGCAAATGAGTGTAGTACACTCTTACAAGATTTACAGTCTATTATTTAGGTATAAGCATTTTTTATCTTTCTTAAACCCGCGTGGAGCCGGGGCGGGTGGCAAGTAGTTAATAAATTTACAGAACATCTCATACACTGACCTGGTGCCCAGATAAGTCGCTTTGTCGGGAAAGCTGCGCTCTGCGATTGCCAACATGCTTGCCCATCGCGGCAATTATGGGCAAAATTCCTCCCTCCTTGGAAGGCCTATGGCCAACAGTGGAGTTCCAATGGCTGATATGATGATAATAAAAATAAATGTAGAAAATGCAATAGACAATTCAAAACTATCCCACACATAACAAGCGCCTGCCCCATCCTCAACCAAACAGACTATACTCACCGCCATAACAATTCTGTAACATAATTTATCAAAAAATAGTTATCTAACATAAACTCGTTACTACTAAACTCTTGCCATACTTCCAATATAGCTTCAAACCAATACTGGAAACCGGCAGCTATAAGATGTATTATGATAGAGCCATTCTGACTGACCGAACGGTACATAACAATAGACCAGACATTACTCTAGTTGATAAGACAAATAATACAGTATATCTTATAGACATAGCTTATAACTATCACAGAAAAAATACATAAATACACAGAACTAAAGGAAGATATTGTTAAAATATGTAATACGAATAAAGTGTACTTTGTACCGCTGGTGCTTTCAAGCATTGGTATAATTCCTAAGCACCTACTTGATGCCTCGCGAATCCTTGACCTACCAGAAAGCATTTACATCACTATGCAGAAAGCGGCAATTCTTAACACCTGCCGTATTGTCCGAAAGTTCTTGCAAGATTATATTTCTTCCCCATATCATAATCCTGAAGTTCACTTGGCCTTAGCCTTTGAATTTTAGTTATATACCGAAGCACCCTCAGTCTCTTGAAAAATTGAAATCCAAAAATAATAATAATTATATAATATTTACATAACAACTCATACGTTGACCTGACTCTGTGGTAAGTTGCTACAAGCACCTGTGTTACGGCCATCGCACAACAGAGGAAACACAAATATAATGCTTAAATACTTACATCTAACACCCAGACACAGGACAACCACAAATGTCGAAATATAAATATTTGTCCTGGGTGGGGACCGAACCTACGACCCCTGGCGCATATGATAGGACTGCTGCCATCTGCGCCACCAAACCCGTCAAATAGATGATGATAATTAAAATAACAGCGTTTTAAAATAGGCATATGAAAGTATGTAGGTATGTACGTGACGGGCCCGATGGCGCAGATGGTAGTGATCCTGTCTTGTGCACCAGGGGTCGTGGGTTCGATTCCCACCCAGAGCAAATATTTATATGATGATATTTGTGTTTGCTCTGCGTATGGGTGTAAAATATATGTATTTAAGTAGTATATTTGTGATACCTCTGTTGTCTGGCATTCGTAACACAAGTGCTTTAAGCGACTTACCACGGAGTCAGGTCAATGTATGAGATGTTGTGGGAATTTATTATTATTATTATTATTATAACAAATAAGCATTATAAATTATTTGTCCGTCCGTTCGAGGTAAACTGCGTAAAGTCTACACTTATTGATAGACAGCTATGCCTCAGCCATGTTTCAATGAGTAATTTGTCTATTTCTTTTATTTACTATCAACGCTTCGCGGTTTCACTCACCTAATACCCCATTACCTATGTCGCTAGCTGATAATGTATTTTTCTATTCATTAAAGTGTTTCTGAAATAAGTTCAGTAATTTTTAAGTTAACTTGTTACAAACGTACAAAATACAAATCCTGATTACATATGTTAGGTAGCGTTCTCTTATTATTATTTTATAAATATTATATAGCCTAAGTCACTCTGTGAAGAAGTAGCTCTCTAATTTTGAAATAGAAATAATTAATATTAAATAGAATGAATTTTTAAAAATAGAACTAATAGTTTTTGAGTTAAACCGTAACAAACCAAGAATGAAAACTTTTCTTTTTATAAATATGTATGTTTAGGCATATGTATGTATGTATGTATGATATAGAATCGCACGAGGACGATAGCTGGTGCGCTGCTGAAAGCTAAAAATATAACTATTACTCCATTGGGTGATAATTGATTAACTAATTATAATATTGCATACTCGTTATGATAATATTTATCATTTACCTGACTATAATCGAATCGCTAATTAGATAATGACTATAAAGAGTATTAGTCAAATTTGCAAAGTTAAATTAGAAAAATGCAAGTGAAATTAATAGCTAAATTTATATGTACATACTAGAAGCATGTGATGCACAGAATACTAGAGTGCGAGAGAATATATAACACAATCAAAAATGGATTTAAATTGCATAAAAGCTTCTTGTTAACAAAAATTAAGGGAATGGCTATATAACAATTTCTTTTATAATATAAAAGAACTTCTTAAGTAAATGTAGTTAAATGTAAACTGAATATAAGAATTATTATAGAAATTTCGAGAATGTAAAAAAATGTTAAAGGTTGTTAATGGCCTGCATGCTATTTTATTAGTTAAACTAGCAGACCCGGCCACGCGTTGCTGTGGCTAAAGTTATTGTTATATTACATCGAAGTATACAATTCAAGAGGAACGGTAGGAGAACATCAGTCACGGGGACCACCATGCTTTTTACATACTTACGCATTTGTAAAAAAAATATGGTGGCTAATTCTAGTTGAGTTAGTATCCAGTCGAAAATTATTGACATCTGTTAGAATCTTTTGGAGTTAACAGATAATTGTAACTGTCAATTAATTGTAGACAAATAATTTGCAATTGAACAAAATTGCGACTATATATTGAGATATAAACTATCCTATCTCTTAAGTTGGAGCGGTTCAGTAGTTTAGGAGTAAATCGAGGACAAACATCGTGACAGGAGATATATATATACTAAAATAAGATATGAGCGCCTTTAATTGTTGCAAATAAAGTATTTATTAATTCATAAGAAATGAAATTCATACGCTTATCTGAAAAAGCGCCATCTAACTACAATTGGTAGAAAGTCATGCTTCAATACTAAAGTATCTGCTATATTACCGATACCTGCGATAATTTATGTATTGTTTAAATATAGGCAGAGGGCGCTTTAACAAGTATCAAAGTGCAATGACAAAATACTAGGTTTTATATTCGAATTAATCAGTAAAAAATCCAAAAATGAACCATAATTAATCAAATTACTAAAACAATCGAAGTACAATTAAAGTTAAACTTATTAATAACTAAATAAATAAAGTCTTAGTTAAAAGAGACTGATGTAAAATAAACTACCTATCTAAAAATTTTTATTAATGGAATGGGTGGAAATTTAAGAATTGATTGTTGAACTTTCCGTTATTTTAACTTCATTACATCATCATAATAGTCATTGAAAGTCCACTGCTGGACAAAGGCCTCTCCAAGTAAAAAGGCTTCTTTTTGGGCATATGTGTTGGCAATTGCCGCCCTATTCATTTGAGCTGCACTGTTTCGGATGGATATACAGTTCATCTGTCGGTTCTGGTACCATAGTCGCCTCTTACGACAACTGATGCAGGGGAGGAAGTATTGTACTTTGCCGGTACCTCACGGCTCGTGCTCTACATTTTAACGTGCATGTAGAAAAATACAGTACAAAATTAATTGTTACATCGATTATAAAAGATATTTCGATGAAACAATACAATTTATTTTTGTTATTTAAAATTGATAAAGATCAACATTTCGTGCGTCGTGCATTATTAGCCATAGAAACGCTACTATTAGACATAGGCATCCCTGAGAAAAAAAAGGTAGCTTTGTACCGCGCTAAGCAGGCCTTGTGACGATTTTGCTGCCCATCACCACCCTTTTGTATTTGAACTTATTGATTATTACTTTTAAACATAGCTATGAAATATGTATAATTATTCTGTCACCGACATTGACAATTGGCCAATTTTAAAGTGTAGTTATATGAAAATTGGTGGAGATGATAACGGAATACCCGTTATCAACTCCACAGCTCCACATACTGGTGGAGCAAACAGGTAGAATCGTAATAAAAATGTACCTACTTTCGAAAATTAAATTATTATTTGTAATCTATAAGACTTTCTGGTTCGACGCATAGCGTAACTGTCATTGTCACACTGATACTGTCATGTAGGGATATCGATATATGACAATGATGGAAACATCGAACCACAAGTATCAATGTACAAAAAATATCGATTCAAAAACATAGATATTACTAAAATATCGCTGTTTTCAGTAACAAGTTACAGTCCATTATATTAATGAAACGTGTTTTTTAATCCATTTAATGTAAGATTAAATAAAAAGGCACTGAGAACCAGTAGAACAAAACTCTAGGCACATTGTTTTTCCACAATTTGTAGGATGACATTTTAACGCTAATAAATTAAGAATACTGTTACAACGTATGAAGGCCGTGCGCATCATTTTTTTCAAATTGGTATAATAATATATTATAAGGTAGATACTCTGTGAACTAACTAAAACAAAATCAACATTGAGTAAGAAAAAGACTTAAGACTTTTTTAGTAGTGAGCTAAACAATCAGACACACTATCAAGTCAAATAAAATTCAAATAAAAATGTATTGTTACATGAGAACGTATGAAATTTGCTTTGTTTTTTATTGCTATTTAAACATGGATCAAGGTCATCAAGGAATATTGCCTAGTGTCAAAATGATTGATAGAATGTTGATTAGTGTCACCTAGTGGAAGAAAGTTGAACTTGATAACAATTTGCTAATGAAGCTAGTGCACCTAATGCACGCTAGACTAGACTAGGCGCCAAAAGAATAATTTTCGTTTTCACATTTAATTCATAAAACATCGATGTATCGATAATATCGAAGTCAACCCAACGATGTACAAACATCGATGTTTCTTAAGCATCTATGAATTTCGACATCCCTACTGTCATGATTGACTATGTCAACAAATAGGTTCGTATCACACGTGCAGTTTTGGATGAGTGTTCCTGTATTTATACAATAAATGCCAAGAAAATGGATGCTTACGATATTTTTAAAAAGTTAACAAAAGGTTTAACTTTTAATAAACGAGTTTTAGGACTAAAGTCAGAAGTAAGTACATAACCTGCCTTAAATCTTGATATGTTTCATTTTTTATAATAACAACGGTTGGTTTCCTCAGGAGCAACTTCCTAAACTTAGTCAAGTGAAAATAAAAGAAGAATTAGATATCCAAGAACAGAAAGTAAAGGAAGAAGATAATGAAATAAGTGAGCACAGTGGCTGTGAATCTGAAGTAAAATCCGCGAGCGAAGGATCCGATGATGAGGACTTGCAATTCATCGAAGGCGTAAAAATAGGTGAAAAAAAACAAAAGAAGAAAAAAGAGAAAACGGAAGACTTGCAAAAAAAGCTTGAATTAGAAGAGGTTAGTTCAAATCAGCAGGGTATTACTATATTTTCAGTTGTGGTCCAGGATATAACTACTTTTTAACGACTTTAAAAGGAGTTTTGTGTATAGTTTAAAAATTGTTTGTTTTTTTAAGTGGAGTTTGTGAAGGCAGTAATTGTAACTTTCAACTCCTGAAACATCTTTTATCAATCTTGAGAACACAGAATCATTACATTCACTATTTTTGTTGTTTTTAAAAACAAAAAATCTTTACCATCACTACTAAAAAACAGTGACTTTTAGATTCTGGTATCTATTCAGAATATAAATAACACAGACATTTTAACATCACACTTTATAATCTTTAGCAAAACCGGTTTCGCAACGAGCATGGAATCAAAGCTGTTGGCCGTCACATACCAGCAGCCCTCCAGGATTTCTCAGACTTGGTGCAGCGGTACAATGTGTCTCCGGGACTGGTTAACACTGTGAAAGACTGTGGATATGACGAACCAACTCCAGTGCAGAGACAAGCCCTTCCTTGTATGTTGGAGGTTAGAAAATATAAAGATTTCATCTGCCATAATTATAATATCAAATTCTCTATCAAAACTCATTGTATTATTCTTGAGTTAACTTTTGATTATTACAACTAAAAAATAAGTGATAAAACCAATTCCAAAGAGAAAATTCAAAAAGAAATCACAAATATAATACTCAAAAACATATATCTAGCCGTAAGTTACCGGCAGAGTCGAATAGTACCTACCCCTGTACTAGGTGTCGTAAGAGGCGATTAAGGGACCAAAGCCGACAGGTGGTGGTATATCAATCCGAGATAGTGCAGCTTAAATGCCCAGGGCGCGGATAGGCAGCAGCATCTCAGTCGCGGAAGCTACTATCTGCGATTTCCAACACGCTTGCCCAGTGTGGCAGTTATAGGTATAATTCCCTATTTCTTGGGAAAGCATATCTCAGCAGTAGACTTCCTATGGCTGGAATGATGATGATGATATATCTAACACTCAGATGCAGAGCAAACTCAAATATGATAACTTGAAGGGGCTGCCCAGCCTCTTTTACATATCAGCCGTGCCAATGTCTTTAGTCTCCATAAACACAATGACAATACACCTAAACTTATTTCAGGATCGGCAAATCCTCGCTTGTGCCCCGACTGGCTCGGGAAAAACTGCTGCTTTCCTCCTGCCTATATTACACGTACTTGGAGCTCCACAGGGTGGGCCTAGGGCTCTTATACTCTGCCCCACTAGAGAACTCGCCCATCAGATTTACCGGGAAGTGTTACGATTGAGTGCTTCAACTGAACTAAGATGCAGTATTGTCAAAAATGTGAAAGAGAGCAAGGTGAAAGAAAGAGAAGCAACTATAAGAAAGAGTGGTAAGTATTGCTTTTGAAAATTGAAAAGAAATAAAACACTATATTTAAATTTTGACTGGTAAACCTATTTTCCGCCTGAGAGCTTCTTTCCGAATGCTTCGCTCCATAGCCCTCTCTCTCGTACACCACAACCACAAACACCTCACACAGTCTTTTCTTAGAGCAGTACACCACATTTAGGCATTCATGCAGTCTCTGTAGCTTTAGTGCGGATGGACTCAACAAACATCTTCACTGCTAACGATCTATTGAGCAGAGGTCTTACATTAGAGCCGCCAGTCCCGCTCCTATCCCGCACATCCTGCTGGGACACGCTGGTACAACATTCTTAGGATCGCTCTATAATGAGCTGCGTCGCCCATCCTCCTGCGGCTGTAATTGACGTCTGAGTTGTCCAGCATTAGATTAGTCCGAACAAGAAATAGTGAAACAGATTTTTTATTTATTCATTTTACACACACAGGTCATATCTAGCAATTATCTCCAAAATCAAAATATACTTTATTCAAGTGGATCCATTATAAGCATATGTAGATCATCAAAAATTTTTTTAATGATAACTATTATATTTCCATAATTGAAAGTACTAGATCCTATTATATTTATTATACTATTGACCCATTGAGAAGTAAATTAGGCCTACTTAAACTAGTCTGTCGGCACCAGGCAGGTTTTAGAAATAATTATTTTTAAAAAGAATTATGTTGGTAAAAGATATTGTGAATAGGTAATATTAGTGATTGTAAATGAATTTAATTCTGTAACATGACATTGTGACTGAATTAAATTTTATAAATATTTATATTATATTTAAAAATAACCTGTATTAGTTCAGAGTAAAGTTTCAATTTGTTTGTTACAGATATAGTGATTAGTACACCAAACAGGTTGTGTTATCTGCTGAATCGGGACAATGTCAACATTTCACTAGATAAGTAAGTATTGTTTGAATATTGTATCATTTTTGCATCCATCAAAACTTTTCCCTTACCCCATACTGCCACGAGCATATATAGAGTGGGGTTGGATGGGCCGTGACCACATCAGGATGGTCTAGTGCCCACCCCATAGTTGTTGGGCAACCAACAAGAAAAGTAGTTGTAGATTGAGTGTCTACTGCATGAGTGAATGTGCCATCACATCCGTCATGGCATGTCAGGGGCCAGGCCTCCCCCAATAAATAAACCTAGATACCAATGAATTTATTACTATTAATAATAAAGTCACACAACATCTCATACATAGAACGCCATTTAAAGCATGCTTTATACGGACGTCAGAACAAAAGGGAATCAGAAATGTAATACTTAAATTGTTTAATATTATTTAAATATTCGTTATGTAAACGTGATTATGGGTGGTGATCGAATCCATGACCCTTGGCATTTAGGATAGGATCACTAACCATCTGCGGAAACGGGGCATTAGTTATAAATATATCATGATCATCACATCAGCCATATAAAGTCCACTCTAAAATTCAATCATCGGCCACTCTAAAATTGAGGGAATTTTGCCCATAATTGCCGCACTGCGCAGGCGTGGTGGGAATCGCAAAACACAACTTCGCGACGAAGATGCTGCCCATCCCCACCTTGTAGTATTTAAGTTGTGCTGTTTTGGATGGATATACCGCCATCTGTCGGTTCCGATACTTTAGTCGCATCTTACGACACCTGGTCGAATGGAGGTTTTAATGATCATATATCAACATATAATAGATTTATAAACTTTCATTTAAACTTATTCGGAATCAATTCCACGTCTCCATTTCCAGGGTCCGATGGCTGATAATCGACGAGGCGGACAAGTTGTTCGAAGGCTCCTCGGAGCAGGAGTCGGACTTCAGGCAGCAGCTGGAGCAGGTGATGCAGGCGTGCGCGGGTCGCCAGCGACGCGTCGCCATGTTCAGCGCGACGCACACGCCCGCCGTCGCCAAGTGGAGCCGCCACCATTTGAGGGGGCTCATCAATGTCACCGTGGGGCAGAGGTTAGTGGGTATCTATTTATTACGGTTCTGAGGATTTTTCTCAAATCCTTCCCAAAAGGTGGGGGGGGGAAGTTCTATTACCTGACTCTGAGGCATTTTCTTCCTAGAAGGAAGGCGTAATGAAACTAAAAAGGGGGAGTCCTTCTAGTTTCATTACGTGAGGTGATTCTAAGGTTTTCTTTGATTCTAAGATTCTAAAATTATTATATTAGTATTTTATTTTCTCATTGTAAATATGTTTATTTTTCGGACCAACATCATACTAAAATTCTATTTCCTATTGCTAGATAAACGAGTGCGATGGCGTCTTTGGTAATCTTTCTATCTTGTGTACTAAAGGATCGTGGGTTCGATCCCCACCCAAGACACTAGTCAGACATGTTGGTGTCTCTTACATCGTATCGATAAACACTTCTGCCCCCCCCCCCCCAGCCATTTACGGATATATATTCCGCCACCCGTCCAATTTTTCACTGCTTAGACATGTTGGCGTATTATAAATCATAGCAGCGAAGATACTACCCATCCCCGCCCAGTTCTAACTTATCAATATTTCCACGCAATCAAAGTCGCCGGGAACGGCTTCTCATTAATGTTTGTGCTTACAGAAATGCCGCAACGAATTTGGTGGACCAAGAGTTGTTGTACTGTGGCAACGAGAATGGGAAACTGGTCGCGTTCAGGCAGTTGGTGCAGAAAGGGCTCAAGCCGCCAGTACTGGGTGAGATTATCTTGATACATTGCGAACTAGCAGCGCCCTGCGGATTCACTCGCGTAGTTCTTGTTACCTTGAAAATAATACTAAGTTACTACCCATAACACCAGCTAGTGAACATACATACATACATCACGCCTGTCCCGTCGGTGTAGGCAGAGACTATCTCCACTTGTTACGATCTTGGTATACCTTTCTCGCTTCCTTTACTCGCAATAGTCCTTACACACACGCTCGTTTATTCTTAGTACTTCTGACCTGGACTTTCTTTAATACCTCTTCTACTTGGTTAAGATGAGTATGCCTCGGTCGTCCTACACCAACTCTACCATTCACGTCCGTTCTATATTTTTGTGCAGTCATTATACTTTCATCCATCCCTTCCACGTGTCCGAACCATCTCCAAATTCCTTTCTCTATTGTTCTATCTGCCAGTGAATGCCCCGTTAAAATAGTTTCTCGTTATCTCTTGCCGTTTCGGAGAATAGCTGGTTCTAATAGACAGACAATTACATCTGCCATGAAATGACAGGAGCTAGGCCGCCCCCCTGAAAATTTGGTCTAGATTCGCCCAAGCCTAACTCTTGTCCGTTTTGGTTGGTTGCGCAGTGTTCGTGCAGAGTAAGGAGCGAGCGAAGCAACTCTTCATGGAGCTCATCTACGACGGCATCAACGTGGACGCCATACACGCCGACCGCACGCAGGCGCAGGTACCTACCCCTCACCACGCTGGCTTATTAAGCCATGCTTAATTTTGAAGGTTTTCTTCTTCATGCATTTCTTAGACATCGCAGTCGTCATCGTCATCGCTTTCGCCATCGTCGTCGTCATCGACGTCTTCATTGTCATCCACATCGTCATCTACCTCATCATTAAATTCCATCCATTTCCATCGTCGTTGACGTTATCATTGTACCGAACCAGACGACCCATAGGTACCGAAGCAGACGACCCACCTAGGAGGTAGGAAGTAGGTCCTCCGCTTCGTTACCTCGGTCCTAGGAGGGAGTAGGGTCTTTAGTTTATTAATTGTACTGATTTTATTGTTTTAGCGAGACAACGTAGTCCGCAGTTTCCGTGTTGGCCGCATCTGGGTGTTGATCTGCACAGAGCTGATGGGACGCGGGATCGACTTCCGCGGGGTCAACCTCGTGGTCAACTACGACTTCCCTCCGTCCGCCATCTCGTATATACACAGGTGATGTGACAAGGACAGATGTTATATTATGCTAATATATAAAATTCTCGTGTCACAGTGTTAGTTACCTCACTCCTCCGAAATGGCTTGACCGATTCTTAAGGAAATTTATATGCATGTTCTGTAGGTCTGAGGATCGGCTACTATTTTTCATACCCCTAAGTAATAAGGGCTATCCAACCCTAACGTATATTTTTATTTTTTGCACATTTTTTTTATAATGTTGCATAAGAAATAGATACAACCCTAAATTGCTCATCGCGCCAAAATATAAGATTTTATTGGTTTAAAAATGCGTTCATAACTACGTTACTTTTGTGATAGAACTCAAATGACGATATTTTTCATGAATAAAACAAAGAGTACAACAATAAATATGTATATGAAGAATATTTGTATTTTTCCTGTACCTGGGTGTTACTTATATGTTATTTAAGCATTATATATGTAATATCTCTGTTGTCTGATATCCGTAACACTCCGAGATAAGTAGTTCAAAGCCATTAAAAATGCGTTTAACATACGTTGGACCTTAAGTAAAGTAATTGCCAACACGCTTGCTCAGCGCGGCAATTATGCGCGAAATTGCCCCTTTCTCGGGGAAGCTTATGTCCAGCAGTGGACTTCCAATGGCTGTAACGATGATGATAATTCTAATCGGACCGACCAATCACTGAATTCCTACCGAGGAGTTCAGTGACATTGATGCAGTTTGATCTAGGAGTGTGGTGACGGCCATCGGGTCCGTCAGCTGTATTTCATCTAAAGTAACCAAGTGTAACCGCGGGGTGCTGGTAGTATTGACTGTATATTATGTGCAGGGTGGGGCGGGCGGGGCGCGCCGGGCAGCGGGGTCGTGCCATTACCTTCTTCACACAAGACGACGTCGCTAACCTTAGAAGGTAACGTATTTTTTAAATAAATCTCCCAATATTTCAGTAACATAAGGTACCGGCAGAGTACAATAGTACCTCTTCCTGCACCAGGTGTCGTAAGAGGCGACTAAGGTACCAGAACCGATAGATGGTATATCCATCTCGTTGCTCTGTGATTGCCACCATGCTTGCCCAGAGCGGCAATTATGGGTAAATTCCACGTTTCTTGGAGAGGCCTATGTCCAGCAGTGGACATTTTACGGTTGATATCATGATGATGATTGGTTCGTCATAACTTTGTTCACGTCACGTTGTCAATATCACGTTTGTACATTCTAACCGGAGGAAATTCAGAAGAAACTGTCTCATCAGATCGAGACTCCACTGAAGCTCTCATTCCATACTTCTAGTGACAGCAAGTGTATGGTAGACCAGTGTTTTACTTCATCACCAACTTATCTTGTTATACTACATAGTATTCGTGTCTGCCTACAAGCCCCATAATCTTCAATGAAGTATTCCTATCAAAATTGAAAATCTAGGTATTTTAGTAAGCTAGTGTCTAAGACCTGGCTTGCTTTTCCTTTGGTCGTAAGTGGGGACAGATGGCGGTATATATATATCCATCCGAAACAGCATAGCTAAAATGCAACAGCATGCAAGGATGGGCACCATATTTGCACCCTTTTTTACTGTATTCCCTGAGGGAAACCTCGGCAGGAAACTCATTCCTTGACAGAATAGATCGTGGGAGAGAATCCTCTAAAAGTGTGCGTGAATTAAAATAAATATTTTGTTAATTGTGTTCAGCATAGCGGCGGTGATAAAGCAGTCTGGCTGCGAGGTCCCGGAGTACATGTTGAAGCTGAAACAGAATCCGAACCGCAGGAAGAGGCTCATGAAGAAGGCTCCGCGCAGGGACCAGATCTCCACCGTGCTTGCCAAGAGGCCTGACAAGTAAGTTGTGAGGTTGAATCAACCAGCTTCTGCTAGAGTGGCTCCTGAAGAAACTCTTTATCTTCTGCTGAATTAGGCTTCAGGATACTGTGAGTTAATTTTTCAGGTGTTATATGATGATGTTCTAATAGCAGTGCCTTTTTAAAAAAAACATTGTAAATACCATTGAAGGAAAGGAGAACTCTCGTCTGACATATCTCAGTGCCTCAACTCTTCGATCAAGGTGTTACCAGCGATGATTTTTGACAGTGAACATGATCTCTAACTATTGGCCTCTAGTGTATGTATTTGGAATCTACACGAGGCCAAGTATAGGCAAATGATAGAAAAAGTTCAGAAAGCTTTTCTCTGCTGCTATTATAAAAGCGTATAGGGCTATGGTCCCTTTATTATAGGTGCCTATAAGAACAGGCTAGACCTAGTTTAGGTACCTAAGTATCAAAATGTATTTTAGTTTAAGTTACCTTTTGTTGTTGAATAAAGTTATTATTATTATTATTTACCCAACTAAGTTCTTGCTGGAAATGTTGGAGATGAACTCTTTGGTAACCAGGAGAACTCGTGCAGAGCTGTCATCCGCTATAGGAATATTGCGTAGAGTTGAGGACTCGCCTGAATGTTTAAAGCAGTTGTCACGCATCTTTGTGCCTGACAACCATCTGCGCATTCGATCCGGACAAAGACATCGGCTGTTTGCGCCTCTGCCATGTCGTACTGTAGCGCGTGCGCAATCACCTTTCACTCCTCATGCCTCACCCGGACTTTGACGTATATGTCGACTACGTCAAATCATTAATAATCAAGCTCGATGTAGAATCATTTGATTTGAGTTACAACTTCATAATTGTGTTATTGGGATAGCCCGTATAATTATGTTAATAAATAATTAAATATATAATTCGGCTTAAAATAGCCCATCGAGCTATGGAGGGCAATGCTCGGAGTGTCTGCGCGATCGAATCAGGAATGAGGTAATTCGTTATTAACCAAAGTTACTGCTATTACTACATAGTCCGGCGGATTAGCAAGTTAAAGTGGCAGTGGCTAGGATATTTACCAAGGAGTAGCTGGCAGTGTGTAGGGTAGAATGGTGGGTAGGCACACAAATCCGATGGATGCAATGGAGTCGTAAGAGTTTGGAATGGAGTCTACATAAGGGCAAGCTTGTCGTAGGACGTCCAGCCACAAGGTGATTGCGCAGGCGACGCCGGCCGCATACAACCGGTCCTATTGAAAATCAATTAGAAAGGCTTATGTCCAGCGAAGAATAATCACAAATTGTTACATGTTATTTTACAGGAGAAAGCTCGACAATGACAAAGACTCAGAAAAGGCTGGAACTCCGAAAAACACAGCAGCTGTAAAGGGAGGCAAGAACAAGAAACAGAGAAAAACAGAGAAAGATTTTAGGAAAAAGCAAAACATCTCGGAGAACAATGAACACAAGAAGTTAAAGAAAAACTACAAAAAGAAATTATTGCATAAGAAAGTTAAAAACACCAAAACTTAATTATTAATTTTATTTAAAAAGGACAATAAAATAAAACTGTAATTATTTTTTGATGTTTTATTTCGTCCCGCGACAACGCTATTGTAAATCATACAAAATATACAGTCTTCTGCAATTATATACAAATTGTTTAACATTAATTGAACATTTCCTTACAAATAATTATTCAGTGGACGAACACTTAAGCATCAATATAAATCTTTTGCCGTTCATAAATCATTGTATGGCACTATACTTAGAAAATAAGAGTAGATACAATCTGACAATTGTAAGCTTAGGATGTGTTAAAAAAGGTAGGCACGTGCGTCCACAAATTAAAAAATTTCCAGATAGACAGTGAAGTACCAGCAGGATAGAATAGTACCTCCCACTACACCAGAAGTCGTAAGGCGACAAGGTACTAGAACCTATAGATGACGGTATATACACCCGAAACAGTACAGCTTAAATGGGCGGGGATGAGCAGCAGCATCCCCGTCGCGATAGCTACGCTCTGCGATAGACAACAGGCTTGCGAGGCGCGGCAATTATAGGCAAAAACCCTCCTTTCTTGGAGAGGCTTGTGTCCAGCAGTGGACTTCCAATGGCTAGTATGATGATGACAGATAGACAGTCCATACCCAACTAGAATCTTCCATTAATTGTTTATGGAGATTATAGTGAAAAGACCATCTGTACCTAATTAATTTGTGATTTATTATCTAATAAAAACATCGTCAACATTAAATGAATTGCACTCTAGTTACAATTTAGATTAAGCGACGTTATTCTCACATACAGACGATTTTGTGATCTAAATCTATAACTATAAGTTGTAAAATTCCATACACATCGTAACATTGATACGTTAATGCATGTTCGTATGATTATTTGGGAAGCCTCAAAAAGGTTATTTCATTGGTCCTTAATTTTAGGATCAGACTCTTAAACTATTCCGATTGTATATGCGAACTATACAGCACTTTAGCTCTTGTACTATATATCTAATCAACCTTACAAATTTGAAGGCAAATATTTTTGTGTCGTAAGTTGAAAGTGTTTTCTTTACTACTAAAAAAAATTGTGTCCGAAAAATACAAAATTTGTTAAATTTTCATGGACTTCTTTGGAATTATAGTACAAAGGCCAGAGTACATAAAGCAGACAATATAAAAATAGCAGCATCGATATTTATGCTGCATGCTGGAGATGATCAAGCACCGTCTGATTCGAGCTATGACAGTATATTATATATAAAGATACAGTCACTTATACCTATTTTTCATAACACTTAAAATTACTTCTTATATACATAATTCGAAATGTACTGTACATATATATATATATAACAATACCAGTGAACTTATGTTCTTTGAATGAATCATAACATATAGTATCTTAAAATGTATATAAGTATATAAAAAATTAAATTCACTGACACCGTAATAGCCTCATATAAATTTGTAGCAGCCTAAATTTTACATAAGTATTATTTACCCTAAATATAAAAATAAATTCCACATATTTATTTCTCGTAGGAACATTCGAAGACAGATTTTCAGCAATTATACATATTTTATTTGTGATTTGATCGCGTAAATAATAATAAGCGAACACCTCGAGACGAATTCCGTTGAAAAAATTCAAAATTTTAAGTTAAATAAATAAATACATAAATTATTAATTCACACAACGTCTAATACGTTGAGCTGACTCAGAGATAGGTCTTTTAAAGCACTCGTGGTACGGACCTCGGACAGTGGAATAGCAAATGTAATATTTCAATAAAAATATTTAACACCCGGACACAGAACAAACACAAATATCCCAACCCACGACCTTTAGCGGACCAGATAGGATCACTACCGTCTGTGCTATCGGGCTCGCCGAGGTCGAATTAAATATTACTGACCTGAAATAAGACATAGTAATAAATATATTTATAATTCTAAAATCTTATTTTTAACTAGAGATCTATTCGTATAATAATATTAAGCCCAAAAAATAAATTGTATTTTTAATTACCACACAATATTCCGTAGCTACCAAACGTGGTCTCAAATAAATAATAGACCAATTAAAGAACAAACATCATTTAGTATTGTAGGTTATTTACTACCGCATGGGAAAAACTATGGAGTATATTTGGTCGGTGGCGTTTAGGCCTATCTTTTTCTAATTATTGAGCGTGTCTCCGTTCCCCTCCTTCCCCTGTGTCCATATCACCTTCGTGCCTCCCGAGGGCGCCTGTAAAGACTAGCCCCGGCTCGGGTCAGAGTTGGGGATGATCTTACATTTTGCTCTACAAAAGACGTACGTGTCAAGTGTCTGGATAGCCAGTGAGGGTGGCGAAGGGAATATTTCCCTATCCCTAGGTTCAACGATCCGGTCGCTGTTGCTTTTAAAAATGGAAGATGCATTTATTAAATATTTTTATTGAAGCAAGTTTAGCTCTAAGTGTCCCCAAGCCTACGCTCAGTTGGTTGGCTTTGTTCGTATTTATTTGTGATGTGAAGTTGGAAATTAATTGCTTGATTTCAAATCACCCGACAATTAGTTCTATGTAGAGGGCGCCACTGTATTATAGCTGGAGCTGTGTGCATGTAACATTTCCTTTTATTGATTTAGGTATAAATAATTCCATTACAACTGACCCATAAAGGGGTAATGCAAACTTAAAATACAACACAACAAGAACAAATTGGTTTTGTATTGAACAATAATAATCAAAAAATAAATAAATTAGAGATGTAACAAACAATGGCTGACTAAACAAAAACCGCAATTAACGACAGATAAAAAATATACAATTTGACAGATGTCAACTTACAGCGCCCTCTGGACCATTCTGTTTACACTCACTCGCACAACCAGTCACAGGGTAGCCTAGGCATTTTGTTCGCGGGCCAGGGCAGGTAGCCCGCAGTCTTGAAGACCCAGTAGTCGTAAGACACCTTGCTGATGAGCAGCACCAGGATCAGAACTTCGAGGCCGATGATGTAGTAGATGTAGTCGGTCCAGTCGCGTGGGGAGTGGCAGACCTTATACTCTATTAGATCTACCACCGGTCCAAGGCCGTCTTGACACTCCAGGTATTTGTAGTCTGGGATGTTCTTGAGGTTCTCTTGAAGCCAGGGCTGGAAGAATTATTGCTGGGTTCAGATAAATCCTTACTAATATATACGTAAATGTTCATGAGAATGGAAGTATGTTTGTTAAACTTTCACACCGGAATAGATCATCACAGCCATTGGAAGTCCACTGCTGGACATATGCCTCCCCAAGAAAGGAATAATTGCCGCATTGGACAAGCTTGTTGGCAATCGCAGAACGAAACTTTCGCGACAAGGATGCTGCTGCCCATCCCCACCCTGTGCACTTGAGCTACGTGATGTATGTATGCCATGTATCCATTTTCTCTGTGTCAAATTATATTTCGATTTTAATCCATTTCAGCCGTGAAGTACCGGCAGAGTAGAATAGTTAAGTAACCTTCCCCTGTACCAGGTGTCGTAAGAGGCGACTAAGGTACCAAAACCGATAGATGGCGGTAACTCCATCCGAGACAGTACAGTAGCTCAAATGTATAGGCTGGGGATGGGCAGAAAATTCCCCGTCGCGAAAGCTGCGCTCAGCGATTGCCAATACGCTTGCCCGGCGCGGCAATTATGGGCAAAGCTCCCCGTTTATTATGGAGGCCTATGACCAGCAGTGGACTTCCAATGGCTGGTATGATGATGATGATGATAACGTTACACACCTACAGATCTGTCTTTATAATGATAGTGTAGAAGTATACAAAGGAATTACCTTGATCATTTTCTCTGCGTTGCAGTCGCATATGATTCTGTTGCCGGCGATCGACAAAATGGGTCCGGTGGTGCCGAGCCGGTTCGACAGCACGTATGTGTGAATCTGGAGGGGAAACGATTCAATAATTCGCTAGTTTATACAGATTAATTTATAGGGTTCTAGCACCATACCTTTAACTTATATAAACCGGAATGTTTTATTTATTTACATATACAAATCAATAGCATAAATAAAAAGATTTAAGCTTCAAGCTTTAACAATAGCGATACTTTCATACAACTTTTCATCCCCCCTTACAACTCTTACGTCGAATGAAAAAGTAGCATATATCCTTTCTAAGTCTTTAGACTATCTGTGTACCAAATCTCATTTAAATCGGTTTAGTAGTTAAGTTGTGACTGCGTAACAGACAGACAGATATAGTTACTTTCAGATTTATAGTTTTAATAAGGATAAAGCAAGACAATTATTTTGTATGAATTAATATAGCGACATCTATTGGTTTATTGTGGAACTAAATGAAGGGACTGAAAAGCACGAAGACTATTTGACAAATAAACGGATAGATGGCGTTAACGTCGACTTATCTTGAACGACCTATTTTTCAAGCAATTAAAATAACAACAAAGGTGTGTACTAGATTATAGGCATATTCGTCTCTATAAGTTTTAATGACATTGACAATACAAATGCATACTTATGTTTTTCTATACACATAAATAAAATAAGAGTGTCTGTTTATAATATTAAAATACGCTTTCTACTACAAGCATATGAATATACATATATACGGTACACATACCAAAATATTTGTTTTTTACAATTTTTGTCTGTCTGTTTGTGTCGGCTAATCTCTGGAACGGCTGGACCGATTTGGACGGGACTTTCACTGGCAGATAGTTTACGTAATAGGTAGTAACTTAGGCTATGTAGTATAACATCACGCTACTTCCTAAAGGAGCGGAGCATTGATTAAAAATGTGGCAAAAACGGACGAAAAACGTTCGTTGCGTGCGCTGCGTGGAAGTTTGTATGTAGTTCGAAAGAAAATATGCTGCCCAAAGTCACAATTTCACGCGGAAGAAGTCGCGGGCACAGCTAGTCATAAAATAATATAGCGATTACAAATTGAGATATAAGCTATCATCTCCTTAAGTTGGATCAAACTGTACACAAAAAATATTAAAATAGTTCAGTAGTTAAATTTTTATACAATAACATTATTTTATTAAATAATAAATTCAGACAACATCTCATGCA
The DNA here is from genome assembly GCA_020976665.1 of Heortia vitessoides. Lineage (NCBI taxonomy): Eukaryota > Metazoa > Arthropoda > Insecta > Lepidoptera > Crambidae > Heortia > Heortia vitessoides. The sequence continues at coordinate 17,187,437 of JACJUM010002525.1, forward strand.
TTGACCTGACTCCGTGATATCTCGCTTAGTGTTATAGACATGCGACAACAGAGGAACCACAAATATAATACATATATTCAACACCCAGGCACAGAACAAACGCAAATATTATCATATAAACATTTGTCGTGTGTGGGGATCGAATCCACGACCTTTAGCGAACAAGACAGGATCACTACCATCAGCGCCATCAGGCCATTCCGTCCCTCTCAATACACTTACAGTTTTAAGTTTGTTGTGACCGATGGAGAACAGAATGAAGTTGTCGATGAACTTGGTGCCCTCAAGCGCGACGATGTTCGTGATGTCGTTGTAGTCGACGATCAGCTGCCGGAGGTGTTCGTACGTCGGGTCGTCGCCCACCGCCTGCAGCGACGTGATCTGCGGGGCGGCGGACTATCAGGCGTCTGGTTCTTCATCATCAACATCATACCAGTCATTGGATCTCCAATGCTGGACATAAGCCTCTCCAAGAAATTAGGTTTTTTGTATATAATTTCCGCGCTGGGCAAGCGTGTTGGCAATCACAAAGCGCAGCTACCGCGACAGGGATGCTGCTGCCTAACCTCGCCCTGTGTATTTAAGCTGCACGGTTTCGGATGGATATACCGCCATCTGTCGGTTCTGGTACCTTAGTCGCCTCTTACGACACCTGGTGCAGTGGGAGGCACTATTCTATTCTGCCGGTACCTCACTCTCACCTATTTCTACCGCCAAATACTCGCCTTCTTGTGTTCCGGTTTGTAGGATGAGAGAGGTTGTGAAAGTACTGAGAAAATCTGACATAGTATCTTCAGATCACAAAGTTGGCGCCACGCTAGTGATATCTATGTGATGACACTAGCGTCTATAGGCTGCGGTCACGTTTAACATCTAGCGAACCGTATACTTGTTTGCTGACTTCATAATATAAAAAAAAATAATGGTAAGTCACTCGATTATGATTTTAGTCGATAAAGCATACGATCCGCGTGATAGAAAACGTCACCGCAGCCTATAGTCTTATTATCACAAGGATATCACTATAACGTTGTCAAAGTGAATCAAAGATATTATGTTACATTTCTCAGTAATTTCACTATCTCTCTCACACTTCAAAATGTAACTCAGCAACGCGAGCATGCAATAATTGAAAGTAGGGGGCATTGATCTACCTTTAGTAACCTAGCTATATAGGTACTTATAATAATAATAATTCAACTAACATTTCATACATTGACCTGACTCCGAGATAAGTCGCTTAAAGCACTTGTGTTACGGACATCAGACAACAGAAGAACACTAACACCTGCAGACGATCACAAATGTTTATCATACAAATATTTGTCCTGGGCGGGGGTCGAACCTACGACCTTTAGCGCACAAGATAGGGTCACTACCATTAGCGCCAACGGGGGATTTATTTCACGCAGTCTTGGAATATGATATTAACAATACTATAATAACTCACATTGTTATAAGATACATTCAACTTGACCGTGTTGGGGGGCAGGTCTGTGGGCAGCTCCTTCAGGTGCTGCATTGAGCAGTCCACCGCAATGAGGTTCGTGACCTCGTCGATGATCACCTCCAGCCGCTCGAAGGTGCAGCTACAGTTGCTGTCCAGCGGTTTGATGTTTCGGCAGTTGGCGTCGAGCTGGTGAAGAGACGGCCTATTGTTTACAAAACTGAGGAAGACCAGCACGTGGAGCGGTGGCAGCTTCGCATCGATGTCAAGGCAACGTCGCCAACTTTGCAATTAGGGATCATCGTCATCATCATCAGAACAGTTGTAAAACGTCCACTGCTGGACATAGGCCTCCCCAAGAAAGGGGGAACTGCATATAGTCGCCGCGCTGACCGTAACTTCGCGACGGGAATGCTGCTGTCCATTCCTACCCTGTTGCATTTGAGCTACACTGTTACGGATGGATATACCGCCACCATATAGGTTTCGGTACCTCTTACGACACTTGGTACAGAAAGAAGTACTATTCTACACAACCCCACAGCAAATAGAAATACTTCTCAGCAATTTCTGTCTCTTCAAATCGGACTATACCACGAACTAGTTCCTTGCGGAAGAAATAGTGAGTAACCATTTGCCGTCCGGTGCCGGTAGACTAGTAGGCTATTCAATTAGTTATTTGTTCCAATGACTTATGTCCTATCAGGTCATCAGGGCCTTCTGTCATTTGATTTGTACAATCAGATGACAGACAAAGTAAGAATAGAAAATACTATCAAAATTGTTGACGATTTTAAAAGTGCCTGAGATAGGTTTATTTAAGTAGTGATAATTAAAAGTTCGAGTTTAGAGCAAGGGCGGGGATAGGCAAACCCCCTCCCCCCCTTTTAGGGGAGATAATATATGAAAGGGGAACAGGTGTTGCTGCCTATACCCGCTCAGCTGCATTTAATCTTTGCTTACAGCTGGATATACTACCCTTTATCGGTTCCAGTACCTCAGTACAGGCGCCTCTAATCTAGTATTGGGGGAGGAACTATTTTACTCTCCCGGTACCGCAGCTTAAGCTAATCGATATATTTACTACAATATAATTAAAGGGACCCACCTCTTTCTGGACTCTGACCCTGTCGATAGGTACTATGGTGATCTCATTGAACCAGTTGAAGGTCAAATCCAGCGCGCAGAAGGTCTGGTTGTACTGAAGGAAGTTCAGCAATGAGCTGTTGTTGGTCTCCATTGCCGATTGGAAGGTTTTGCACGGCATATACTTGTTGCCTGGAAGCACAACATCAAGCTCTGAACATCCTAAAGCCATCATCATCATCATACAGCCATAGACTATCCACAGCTGGAGAAAGGTCTACCTAAGAAAGGACCGCTGGGTATCGGCAGAATGGAATTGTACCTCTCTCTGTATAAGGTGTCGTAAAAGGCGACTGACGTACCGGCTGATAGCGATATATCCACTCAAGATAGTGGAGTGGAGACAGTAGGGCGGGAATAGGCAGCAAAATTCCCGGAGTGAAGCTACGCTCTCTTATTGCCGTTACGCGGCAAATCCTCCTTTATTGAAAGGACTTATGTCCAGCAGTGGACGGTCTATGGCTGATGATGATGCAGAAAATGGGTATTTTGCCGTGCTGTGCAGGCGTAGTGGCATTCGCACAGCGTAAGTTTGCAACGATAATGCTGCTGCCCATCCCCACCCCTTACGACAGGGGGAGTACAGCTGGAGCAATTTTACTCTGCTCCCACGGCACCGATTTAAAGTTGCAGTATACCTGACAGATCAACAGAGATCTTCTTATTGCTATGCACGAGGCTGAGGGGGAACTCGGTGAAGTTGTTTGCTGCTGCATCCAGCACCGTCAGGTTGAACAGATAGGCGAATGGACGCTGCGTCGACGGTAGCTTCGTCAGGTTGTTGTTGGAGATGTTCAGGCAGGCAATGGAAGAGTGCTTCGGGAACTGGCCTGGGGAGGTAAACCCGAAACTGAAAATATTCTTTAAAAGCAGTTTCGAATAGACACAAAATATAAATGATAATATTTCAGAAATATGAAGGAGTAAATTCAGACTTCCCTGTGGGATCATAATTCTGATGACCCAGACTTCCCTGTGGGATCATAAGAGTCATGTAACATGTAAATTAGGGCTACCTTAAACTAGTGTGCCGACACCAGACCAGTCTTAACACTAAGTTTAATTAAATTGACTGAGTAAATAATTGCATTATATTTTGCACCAGGACAAAAGTCAATAGCTTTGTATATTTATTTTTATTTTTACCTCAAAAGGAAAAAGTGGTACCCGTATACGATCAGTTTAATATCCGTCTGTCTGTCAAGACCCTTTTTCTAATAGAAGTGGAGGTATCGAGTCAAATTAAAGCTACACTCAAATTTGCAAATTTGATTTATGTTCTTAGTTCACGACAGTTTATGCCAGAAAATGTAGGTAACAGGAAGAGAAAGCATAATCTTACATAAAGAAGAACTGAGACAGAGGACGTCTGCATTGATACCTCACTCACTTATATTTTACGCCAAATAGCTGTGTTTGCATTGCTCTGTTTCAATTTGAAGGGTGAGAGAGGCAGTAAAATTACTGGGTAATGTGATATAATATCTTCAAGTCACAAGGTTGGTCGCGACAGTAATATCCTTGTGTGTGTGTGTTTAGGCTGTGTGTAGGTTACGCTTACTATCACGCAGACTGTATGCTTGATTGTCAACCTGGTCTAATAAAAAAGGAAGATGAAGTGAGAACATAGTAATAAGGGTAGAGTGGGGTCTAAATCTTCGACAATCTCACCAGTGATTTTGCCGATGCTCCCATCAGTGATAGCCATGGAGGCGAGCCTCCGAAACACCGCCTGCGACACATCCAACTCCTCGATTGTGGCGTTCAGGACGTGGAGGTACGTCGTGTTCTGTGTTACTGCGAGATGAAAGGATTAATTAATTAAATAATCTAATATATCATACACATATCAATAATATAATATATCACACAACATCTCATATATTGTACAGACTCCGAAAAAAGTCGCTTGAAGCACTTGTGAGATAAATATTAGATGCATCACAAATATAATACTTAAATACATGTTTAACACACAGACACAGAACAAGTACATCCATCTAATAAATATTTGTCTTAAGTGGGGATCGAACACACGACCCCTGGCGCAAAAGATAGGATCACTACCATCTGCGCCACTGGATCAGTCTAGTGATTTGTCGAATTGTGATTAAAAAGTGATAGCAAGCGGGTTCCGTCTTTATATTGGATACTAGCAGCGTCCCACGGTTTCGCTCACGCAGTTCCCCTTCCTATGTGAAAAAGTTTCTGATATTGGTCGAGTAGTTTTTGAGTACATTCGTTACAAACGTACAATAATACACACCCCGTTATATATTTCTATTTTAGGTAAGGATAGGGATTATATAACCTATGATATATATTTTTTTCAAACGTAAATTCCTACAACATCTTACACATTGTCTCCGAGATAAGTCGCTCAAAGCACTTGTGTTACAGACACATGCAACAGAGGGATTACAAATATAAGATTTAATTACATGTATTTAACACCCAGACACAGAACAAACACAAATATCGTCATATACATATTTGTCCTGGGTGCAACGACCTTTGGCTCATGAAACAGGATCATTACTATCTGCACTCGGGCCCGTCAAAATTTTAGAGAAATGTATCTTTCTATTAATGAAAGGATTACCAAAATCAGTTCACTTGTTTTTGAACTTATTCGTGCAAACAAAAAAATTTTTTTTCATAATATTAGTATATACAGACAGCTATTTTTGAAACATGCGACGCCATTTTTAGACACGCACCACCGGCGCTCGCGCATTGAATAGTCTTAAATTGATTATATCATCTACATTATCTTTGACTAGCAGTGCTCGACGCTTTCTCGTGGGTATTTCTCGTTACCGTGGGAATAGGGTGACTAAATATCGAACCCACGACCCTTGGCGTACAAGACAGGATCACTACCATCTGCGCCATCGGGCCCGTCGCACGAAATATTTATCGCCTCCCTAATTTGCGCTCCTAGATGAAAACTGCATCAAACACTGAAATAATTTTTTTCGAAGACATTTAAAAATTGACATTAATAACCACATTAGGGTATGCTATTCCCACATTTATTTAAAGAGAAAACTTCTCTATTTTAGAAATTCCGAAACAATTTTGAACAAGTCAAATAAGCCGCGTTTTAAAACCTTCTCGAGTACGAAACAGCATTTGGTTCTTTGATTTAAATCGTGATGGATTGATCAAAGTAAATGCAGTAAAATTAATATTGAGAGCGTCCAGCCGCAGTAAAGTTTTAAAATAGACTTGTCAGTACTAAACGCACTTGTATTGATAATATTTTGCTATTAGAGTATTGAGTCATCTCTCGATTCTGTGTAATGACTAATTATACGTCTCGAGTCATCATCATCATATCAGAAACTTACGTCCACTGTTAGACATAGGCCTCGCCAAAGGGGGGGAATTGTAGCCATAATTTCCACGCTGAGCAGGCATGTTGGGCAATGCAGAACGTAGCTTTGCGACAGAAATGCTGCTGCTCATTTGTGCATCACTCCAACTGATAGATATACCGCCATCTGTCGGTTCTGGTACCTTAACACTTGGTACAGGGGGAGGTACTGTTCTTCTCTGCCGGTACTTCGCGGTTCATGCGTAATTAAATTAAAAATATTTTGATATGAAGTTAGACGATATTAATTGAAGTCAGGCATATGTAAGTAAATGTAAATTAGGCAAATAGTTCTCTAATTAGTAAAACAAACATCAAATCACTGTATAACAAATAACCGAGCGAGCGTTTCGTTCCGGCCTGGCGTTGGTCCAAGTGGACCGTGCAAAATAAAACAGAACTATGAAATATGTTATTCCGCGGGTATGGAACGTGATTTATATAATGCATTAGTTCAAGTACCATTAACCTTAACGATAGAAAGGTATCTTAACCACTTGCGGATTCCATTATGATAATTTCTTAGACTACATCAATCTAAAATAAATTTCCACAAAATCTCATACATTGAATTGATTCCGTGATAAGTCGCTTAAAGCAGTTCTATTACGGACATCAAACAACAGACAAATAAGACTTTAATATATATATTTAATAACTATAGCGAACAAGATTCCCACAGCATCTCATACATTGACCTGATTCCGTGATAAGTCGCTTTAAGCACTTGTGTTACGGACATCAGACAACAGAGGAATCGAAAATAAGACTTAAATACATATATTAAACACCCAGACACAAAACAAACGTGAATATCATCATATAAATATTTGTCTGACAGTGAGGGGATAGAATCCACAACCTTTTGCGATCAAGACAGGATTACTACCATCTGAGACTTGGGGCCCGTCGCACGAATTCTTTATCGCCGCCCTAATTTTTTTATATGTTTCATACTAACTTTGCACCTCTTACCCCTCTAGGGGGTAAATTTAAAAAAATACCCTTTACTACTAAATTTAATTAGCAAAATTTAATTATTAATGCAATGGTTATCTGAAAGAAATCGCTTTAATCGATAAGGCCGCCAATTGTACAGTTTTTGCTGACAATTAAGTGTTACTGCGCCTCGCGTTTTCTCCCGCGTTGTTGAACTTTCATACTAACTTTGCGCTCCCCCTTTTTAAGGGATGTTTTTCGAAAAACATTTTACAAGTGCTTCATGACTTTCAATGAAGAACCTTTTTACTGATTCATTCGAATTACTTTGAAAACAGCAACGTTTCATACTAACTTTGCACTTTCGCCTTACCCCTTTAGGGGATGAAAACCCTTTCTTAGTGCTCCTCTACGTTATAAAAGGAAACCCTGTGCAAAATTTCAAGTTTCTTACCCTTATAGGTTAGACCCAGTGTTGATATCTCAGTCAGTTAGCTTCACCTCTTACATATCGCACCCCTAGATAAAGTTTACAACAACTCTAAACTAATTGTAATGTTTTGTAGACCTTTAAAAATTTACGTTAATAACCGTATGGTCTACGATTCCCACACTTGTTCTAATAGAAAACTTGCTTGAACATGCTGTCTGTTGAAATCTTCCCGAAGGAATTCGACATCTCGATTAAATTCGATAAATTTGCGAATAAATGCTAATGTTTCCATTATTGTGGGATATATATTATTGAGTTGTTGTAATCTTTCGCCTTATCGATTTAAGTGATTTATTTCAGACAACCATTGCATTAATATTAGTGCTAATTACATTTAGTAGTTTGGGGTGCGGATTAATTAGACTTTAACTAGTCTAATAGCACCAGACGAATCTAAAACACCATATTATATAACATATAAGTAAATGTTTAGGTAAATATCCTTTTTTAAAAATCAAGTGTTCACACCATTTTTTTTTGATATATTTTTTATGTTCCATTAAATATATACACAACCCTACATTTTCACTCTTCTATCACCAAAACTTATTTCTTAGTAGTCATTTTAATAATCTGGAAGAACAATATTTGCCGGGACAGCTGAAACCGCGGGGCGGTACTAGAGTAAACAATTAAACTTGGACACGTCAACACAACAACACAACATACTCACAAGTGTCGCCTGGCAGCGGGGAACAAACAAAGCTATTAATTACGATGTAAATATTAATATACAAGATTCCAGTACATGATGCTTTTTATTGTATATAATACAACAAAAAAAATAAGGCAACATACCCCTTTCTTGTGGAGGCTTATGTCAAATAGTGGACTTTCAATGACTTATTTCATTATAATGAACCGACAGATGGCGGTATATCCATCTGAAACAGCGCAGCTTAAATACTACAAAGATGGACATACCGCCATCTGTCGATTCTGGTACCTTAGTCGCCTCTTACAACACCTGGTGTAGTGGGAGGTACTATTCTGCCGGTACCACACGGCGCATCTTATTAATTACTTTAATTTTATCATTAATATAATTTCAAACCTTTAACTATAACTTTTTTACCATGCAATTCTGGATTTAAATCGAAAACATATATGTAATATTACTTGGAATTTTATTGTAAAATCTTACAGTATCGAACTTGAACGAATTACTTATTCTACGGAGCCGTGTACACACAGCAACAAACAAAGCTACCCAAATCTGCCAAAACTTCGCAATCAATATTAATCTATAAAAGCGCGGAATTGCGTTAAAAATTGACAAATTTGGGTACGTTGATATGTTGCTTACCGTACTTTGTATTTATGCTGGAAATACGTATAAGACTTACTTCCGGCATAAATATTATGTATGTATATATTTATATTTTCTGTATATCAATGTTATAAGTATCATTTGTTTTTAATGCAAAAAAGATTAAAAATAATTTCATATAACTATATCTTCTTTATCGATTGGCTCTATACTTACAACATGGAAGAAATGGCGCTGGCATCGTTAAAGAACTAAAGAAAAAATCGCGCCCATATATCGTTGGCGAGGTAAAGGTTTGGGTTTGAGTCCAGCCTTAGTAATGATAAATTGAGTTCTACATACATACATCATCACGCCTGCGTCCCATCGGAGTAGGCAGGGACGATCGAGAGTTACGATCTTGGCATACCTCTCTCTCTTCCCTTACTCGCATTAGTCATTTCATACCCGTTCGTTTAGCCCTTAGCACTTCCGATCTGGCCCTTCTTAATTACATCTTCTACTTGGTCGTCCTATACCAACTCTTCCATTCACTTCCGCTCTATATATTTGTGCAGTTATTCTACTTTCTACCATCCTTTCTACAATACCAAACCATCTTAACATTCCTTTCTCTATTGTTGTCACAATATCATCTTTTTCACAAATATTTCACTGCTTTAAATATAAAATAGACAACACTATCAAGAAATTAATTCATTCACTTTGAAAAAATATTTTTTTAATTATATAAATGTGAAACATACTGGAGTTGCTCAACGCCTCCTTGAGCCTGATGCTGTCCAGGTCACAGCAGAAGACAGATACGGAGCCGACCCGTCGGCAGGTGCCAGCTTCGGGCGGGCACTCGGCGCGCGGCATGTGGAAGCATTTGCCCATATTGAGGTGTTCTTTGTGGGGCTCTGGGCGTTCGGTTGATACTGGAGGTTGCTGCGAGAAAAAATATAGTTAAGAGAGTAGAATAGTACCTCTCCCTGTACCAGATGTCATAAGGCCACTGAGGTACCAGAACCGACAGATGACGGTGCATCCACATGATAGGGAAACCTAAATGAAAGAGAGTGGGAATGGGCATCAGAATTCCCGTCGCGAAGCTACTCTCTGCGATTGTCACCACGCCTGCCAAGCGTGGTAAATATAGGCATATTTTATTTTTAGGGTTTCATGGTTTATTGGAATTTACTACCTAAGAATGAAGAATAGGGGTTGAAAGATTATATGAAAAATATTTAATAATTGCTCAAATTTTTATTTAGAAATAATTGAACAATGAATGCTGTGTTATCTCTAAAAAAAAAATATAAAAACATTATTATCTAGACTATTTCCATATTTTTTTCTTTTATTAATAACACAACGAAAACGGGAGGTGTATGTGTTAAAATCATTTTAAAATTTTGCTTCATTCATATACATATTTTTTTCTAGATGTGGGATAACGGCAAAGTGGAATATCACCTCCTTCTGTCGTCAGACGGAATATCCACCCGAAACAGCATAGCCCAAATGCAATTGGGTGGGAATTGGCAGCAACTTTCCTGTAGCTACGCTCTGCGATTGCCACTACGCCTGCGCAGCAATTATGGGCAAAATTCTCCCTTTCTTGGGGAGGCCAGCACTGTCCAGCACTGGACGTTTTACGGCTGCTATGATGATGATAATTAAGATATCGACAGAGAACTGAAGCTTGTATTTATAAATGTCATAATATGGGAGGGAAATGAATATGGAATACCTCTATCGGAGCCTGCTGCTCGAAGTCGTCGACCCTCATCTCGATGAAAGGCACATGCATCAGGAGGTACAGCACGAGACCCCACAGAACAGTCTGAGGACAAAAAACAACAATGATGATAAATTCCCACAACATCCCATACATTGACCTGACTCCGCTTAAAGTACTTGTGTTGCGGACGTCAGACAACGAAGGAATCACAAATATATTATATTTAATACCCAGATACGTAACAAACAAAGTTATCACCATAAAAATATATCCTCTAGGTGGAAATCGAACCCACGACCCTTGGCGCACAAGATAGGATCACTACCACCGGCATCATCAGGTCCGTCAATAAATATATCGTATCCAACAATACTAAGCTGTGGGGTGCCGAGAGAGTGGTACCTCTCCATATACGTCTGCATTGGTACCTCAATCTCACCTATTTCTACCGACAAATAGACCGACCGCTCGCATTGCTGTGTACCGGTTTGAAGGGTGAGAGAGGCAGTGAATTTCTGGGTATTGTGACATAATATCTTCATGTTACAAGGTTGGCAACGTGCTAGATATCCTTGCGGTGATACAAGCGTCAATAGGCTGCGGTGACGCTTACTAGACCGTATGCTTGTTTGAATTTGAATACTAAATACTAGCCAAAGCAGGTCCCGTAAGACTAAGAAAATATTTCTCGCTCTGATGTTGATAGAAATCACTTTCTTTACAAATAGAAAACGATCGCACGTATACTCGACGCCATTTTTACAACACCGATATATTTAACAGAGGCCCGCGACTTTCACTGCGTAGACTTAACTTTACATTACAACCCGCGGGAGCTATTCAAGGGTGAAAAGCACCCTTCATCTTTTAACTATTAATTTGGCCGTAAGTTACCGGCAGAGTAGAATAGTACCGCCCCCTGGCCGGTGTCGTAAGAGGCGACTAAGGTATTAGAACCGACAAATGGCGGTATATCCATCCACAACAGTGTAAGGATATACCGCATAATTATGGGCAAAATAACTCCTTTCTTAGAGGTCTTATGTCTAGCATTAAACTTTTAAATAGCTGGTATGTTGATGATCATCTGTTGTCTGATATCCGTAACATGCTTTAAGCTACTTATCTTGAAGTCATGTCAAAGTATGAGATATCGTGTGATTTATTTATTATTTAATTATTCTTAAGGGTAATGATTAACCATACACTCAGACAACTTCTGCGAAATACTCAATCACCAGTATGGTGGTAGACCAATGGCTGGTATGATGATGCTGATGAAGCTTATTTAATAAAGATATTTCATGTTCCAATATAAAATGCATTACACATTGAAAACACCCAAACACACACACACTCACAACAAATGTAAAAATCGCCCAGCAACAAACTATTTATTCCCTCGGGACCACCTTGGCCGCTATAAATATCGATTAACAACCGCTGGAGCCGAACAGGTGGTCAAACGGGCCGAGACGAGATGCGCAGTCAACACCTCGCCGCATTTTGTGTTGATTTGAATCATTCACATGGATTTTATTATATTTTTCTCGTGAGCGAAATCATTTGCTAACTAGAACTAGCAACAACACCTTGGACGAACCAAAAATAACACGGAGATTATTTGGAAAAATATTTAAACCCATTTTTACTTCCACTTACATGAAAGGTATGAATTGACGGGTCCGATGGCGCAGATCGTAGTGATGTGGCCTTGTTCGTGGGTTCGATCTCCACCCACAGAAAATATAATGTTGAATATTTGTATTTTTTCTGTGGCTGAGTGATATTTATACGGAGTGGAGCCAACACTGCACCATTATTATGCATGTAGTAGAAATCGGTTATTTTATTATTACAAACAGACACTCCAATTTTATTTATATATAAAGATTAAGGGTAACGAACACTCTTGACAACTTCTGCGGAAAATTCAATGGCTAATATTGGGAAAAACAAAAGCGAATCTATGCTTCAGGAACCTTCAGCCGTGTTTAAGTAAAAAACATCCACCCAAATTGCCACATTTAATATTCTCGTCTTCATCTGCAAGTATATCACGTTATACCGCAACCCACAGGAACATTTTCTAGATCAAAAGTACTATAAATCCTTTCCTATAGTTCAAGCTATCTGCATACCAAATTGCATATAGATCTGTCCACCCGTTTATCCGTGAAAACGTAACAAACATACACTTTGTCGATGTTAGTACAATAAGTCACAGTTGCAAATAAAGTTGAAAATTCAATTAGAAAAGATGTAAAATAGACCTTATAGTTAATAAGCTACATACGCAGTATGAGATATCATCTACGATATATGCTTTCGCAGTTAAAAAACTGTTTGTAATACTAAAAAGACAAGACAGAGAACCGTTGTGAGTATATTATATCTATATTTATAACATAGTCTGGTAATCTACAAACTAGTAAGGAAGCGTTTAGACTAGTATTCTAAGACTCTAAACTAGTAGTATCAAAATAAACGAACGTAAATAAATGTTATTTCTATGAGTAACTTGCAATCACTGTCGAGTCGCCACATACGTTGACCACATTTGTGGTGTTACTATGAACCCGAACTTGTTGGGACAAGTCCTACGGTGTCCCGGTATCTCCACTGCAAGAAACAGAGGTGGACCTCATACAAAGGTCGTTGGCATAATAGGGATTTTTCGCTTCCGGGACAGAGTATCTCTAGAAACTGCAGATAAAATTTCAAAACTTTTTTCCTGGGTCATAGGATCGTAACTAAAATGATGGGTATTACTCGAGGGCGCCTCTGAAGCCGGAACTCGACTCGAGTGACCCTCGTTTAGGGAGTGTTATATTCTTTCAAAATAAGAGGATTGAGTGTCCACTCACTAATAGTGCCGAGGAGTTGGGACTGCGTGTTATTTCATATACAAGAAAATCATCAGGGTAAATCATATAAAATTATAATACAATTTAGTACTTCATATTTTTGAATTACAATTGTATTATTTATCATTTTTGTTTGTTGTTATCAATTCGAATGTGCTTGTAATGGGCCTACTTGAACAAAGAATATTTTGATTTGTCACATTACACAATAACTTACTAGCCTCACTCACCCTCCTTTAAGCAATACAAAAGAAATAAACAAACCAAACAATGGCATTTTTTTTATAATAAATCCACAAAATCATAAACATTGACCTAACTCCGAGGTAAGTCGCTTAAAGCACGTGTGTTACGGACACCAGACAACAGAGGAATCACAAATATTCAACATAAATACTTAAATATATTTAACACCCAGACACATAACAAACACAGATATCATCATATAAATATTTACTCTAGGTGGGAATCGAACCCACGACCTTGGCGCACAAGATAGGATCACTACCATCAGCGTCATCGGGCCCGTCATAATTTTTAAATTACATATAATTTAAATACAATTAAAGAAATAGTCCATATAATATTTTTTACACGCGATTAGTCTAGATTAGTTTTGTGCTATATAATATCTTATAATGTTATTTTATTTAGTTACAATGGTAACCCCATCTCGCTCGTTGCGTTCGCTGAATCACGCAAGACTCGCACATGGTTTACATTTCAAAGTCTTTAATTACTTCGCGAAGGACACATTCAATCCTACGATCTGTATTGATAGGTATTCCATTGCCTGGCTTGAATACGCTGCCGGTAAACTTCCCAGCCATCATAATTATCTACACATAATTATAAATAAGGTAAGTCGTTAAAAGCACTTGTATAACGACATCAGACAATAGAGGAATCTCAATTATAATACTTTAAATATATACATTGAAACCCAGGCACAGAACAAACACAAATATCAACATACAAATATTTGTCCTGGGTAGAGAACCCACGACCTTTGGCGGAAAAGATAGGCTCACTACCATCTGCGCCATCGGGCCCGTCAATAATAAAATTATAGTATAGTATGTAATCATTATAGATGACCGATGTCAAATTCAGATATCAAATATGTACAGAAATATTTTTTATTAAATTCCCACAACATCATATGATAGTATGTTCGGTAGTTTAAAAAAAGTTTTACCTACACAGTAGCCAGTAGTAGTTACAACTCATAACATCAGCTATCTGACAGTGAAAGTCCTATTAAAATCGGTGCAGCCGTTTCGGTGTTTACCTCAAATAGACAGAAAGAAAAACAAGTCTATTTGGTAAAGACCGTGTATTGTTTCATATGCCTATTTTAAATAGGTTTTATTTTTGATAATACAGATTCTTAATTTTTTTTTTTATTAGAATAAATGCTGAGAATTTGCTGCGCAAACGCAGCGTTACTTTAATTTCCTTCCATCTGTATCTGTCCTTTATATGTATTTGAATGTATGTGTATATTTATATGTATGTTTGTCTGTTGTGCCACTCAAACTTTCAGCTTCAACATTATCTCTATCCGAAGGTTGCCTGTAAGAAATTGCATTCAGCGATAAGGCTGCCTCTTGTACCTACTATTCCATGTTTTTATGATGTTCCTGTGTTTTTTTTTATTGGTGTACAATAAAGTGTATTATTATATTTGTGAGTCCTCTGTTGTGTGAAACACAAGTGCTTCAAGCGACTTCTCTCGTAGTCAGTTCAATATGTGAGATGTGTGAATTCATCATATGTTTGTGAATGTTACTTGTGTTATTATTTAAAATCAGTGGCGAAGAAGTCCGCGGTGATAGTGAGAAGTCGCGAATTTTTATCTTATCTGAGAAGAGTGACTCTACTGCATTCCGTTTGTTTCGTAACAAGATGTTATCTCGACATTTTCTTTGTTAGCAGTATTGCTACAAACTTTTAGCTGTAAAGAAATATACAACTGCTAGCGGACCCGACTGTCCTTATCATGAAAATATATTGCGACTATAAATCACTACATAGAATAAAACAATATCGTTTTCAGCTGTCTGACTATCCCTATGTATGCGACATCATCATCATACTTGCCAAAATAATTATATTGCTGGACATAGACCTCTCCAAAAAAGGAGGTATTTTGCCCAAAATTGACGTGCTGGGAAAGCGTGTTGGCAATCGAAGAGCGTAGCTTCGCGACGAGAATGCCGCTGCCCATCTGCCCACTGTTTCAAACGGATATACCGCTATCTGTCGCTTCTGGCACTTAGTCGCCTCTTACGACACCTGGTGCTGTGAGAGGCGACGACACCTCTATACTCTGTTGGAACCACACAGCAAATATGTATGCTTAAATCTCTATAACTGCACAATGGATTTTGGTACGATTTTTTTTAAAATAGAGTGATTTAAGACGCATGTATGTATATATATAAGACAATTTTATAGTGATTTAGGAATTTTGCAATAATAAATGT
>JACJUM010002525.1:17203202-17253164 GCA_020976665.1 Heortia vitessoides
ACGTTATGTCCATACAGGAACTGGTATAAGCTTCGTAATATGAAATAAATTAGATTCTAGCTTCTTATGGCCCGTGTTTATTTTGTATATAGTATTAGATATTTTCTCTTCTATTCTAAAAGGTCCAATCTTCACCTCATCTAATTTTCTTCTATTCAGTTTATGCCCATTCTCAACATAAACCATATCACCTGTATTGAAATTATACTGATTTCTATTCTTGTCTATTATCTTTTTATTATAATTATGCGACCTTACAGAGCTTTCAAATGCTAATTGTCTATTTCTCATCCAGTCATCTGCTGTTTTAGATTGTTTTAGTTCTTTTATATGTTCATTGAAATTTACAGATATCTCATTTACATTTTCCTCTTTTTTAGTACTAATTTTGTGAATTGGTTGTTCATGTGTGGATATTCCTTCTTGTCTCTGAGTAATCTTCAAATGTTGATCCTGAATCAAACCAAATTCTTTTATGATGTCAAGTCCAATTAGGAAATCATACTGAAATTCGTTTCCATCCACTATATAAACATCAACACTTTTTTCTATATTAAGAATTCTTATCTTTATTGTCGTCAATCCTTGTGTCTTTTTTACACCATTAATTGTTATTAAATTTGTATTTCTGAAATCACCTCTATTTTTCTTTTTAATATTTAACAATTTGGAGTTTATTAGTGAAACGTTAGAGCCTGAATCATATATACCAAATATCTCTTTTTGTTTATTTAATAATAGTTTGACTTTAATTAATGGTGTAATCACTCGTTTTTTTTTTCATCATCATTTAATTCAATATCCAGTACGGTATTGTTTACATTCTTGATATGTTTTTTCTTATTTTCATAGTCATCAGTTTGTTTAAACCAACACTTTTCTTCGCGGTGGAAACGGACACCTTTGTTTAATTTTTCACATATTTCACATGGAGGGTTTTTCTCAAATTTGGATTTAATATTAGGTATATTCTTTTTAATTTTTATAAAAGTCTTTTTGTTCACTGCATGCTCTTGTTTGCCAATTTCACTACATAGGCTCGCAGTTGATGTTACTAGTGTCCTATCAATTTTGTCTATGATATAGTCGGGTAAACCCATCACAACAAGGTTTATCATAGTCTGAGTGTCAATGTCTTTGTTTACCTCTAATAAAAGGAGTTCTTTTTTTGTGGCATATTCTAATAAGGAGCCAGTTTGATATCTGAATGTATATGTATATTTTACTTGAGACCATCCTTTATTACCATATGTTTCACAAAAAATATTTTTCCACATATTCCATTCTGACTTAACGGTAAACTTTATTATCATTCCTGTGTACCAGTCTAAACATTGTTTTTCCAGAAGATGTTTCAAAATCTCGATTTTGCTTTCATCCTGTAGTATTTCAAATCTTTCGCATTCAGCTTCAAATTCTCCAATCCATTGATTCACATTCACTGTTCTTCCCGAGAATTTGTCTAACAAAAACTTTTCAGCAATTTTCACTAGGTTTTTATACTCCGATCCAGAAATGTTATTGGAAGATTTCGTTTCCTCTAAAATTTCATCCAGATATTGGTCACCGAATTGTACATTTTCACCTTCATCTAGGTAAATTTTCCGTAATTGATCTGTCAGTGGGATCCATATTTTCCGTGTCTGATGTCTCTTTTTTAGCGAGTTCTTGATTTTCTTGTAAACTTCTGAAGTAGTTATATCAGTATGTTTATTTGCATTTCTGTGTTCATCAGGTACCTCATATATACGTCCATCGGGTGTCTCGATTAAGGTTATGCAAATTATATTCGTTTTGCCATCACTTGCGGACAAAAACGCGAAAGTAAATCTTAGTCTTTCCATTTTCCTTTGCTCAGTCATTACTAAAAATGTCGTTTTATAAGACAATTTTATAGTGATTTAGGAATTTTGCAATAATAAATGTGTTGCTCTGAAAATACAAAGATTTATTCAGCACAAATATCTTTTTAACAACAATAACAATACAATCCAGATACACAACATACCTGAAAATACAAAGAAACGACATTTAAAGTTTATTAATTTTAGCCACTATTTAAAAATTAGCTAGTCGATTCCTTTATCACAATTAGTAAACTTTTTATTAATCTACCCTATCGCCATATTTTAAAAACGTCATTAAGATGGCACTGTCAGTCGCGCCCTCTATTCATAGATAGGCCCATAGATAATAATTAAAGAACTAATTTCTTTACATATATATAAAATACATGTATATATAGAAGAGAAACACTTATAATTTTAGAAGTTTTTAATGATATGTCGTCATTGCAAATGCTAGTTAAACTCAACGAGATAGATCAAAATAATGTACTACAGTATTGTACACCTTAAAAACTTCTACAAAAAATGGATATATGTATTGATGATGATCTGGACAAAATTTGGCACAAAGATGGGCCCGATGGCGCAGATGGTAGTGATCCTGCTCTTGTGCACCAGGGGTCGTGGGTTCGATTCCCACCCAGAGCAAATATTTATATGATGATATTTGTGTTTGCTCTGTGTATGGGTGTAAAATATATGTATTTAAGTAGTATATTTGTGAATCCTCTGTTGTCTGGCGTCCGTAACACAAGTGCTTTAAGCGACTTACCACGGAGTCAGTAAGAGATGTGGTAATATGAATATTTTTCTTGTAATTCAGAATCCTCGGTATTATTACGAAACTAAAGAGAAAGGCGCCCGCCTTAGAAAACTATATTTTTTTGTCGTATTTGTCGACAACGTCAAATCATTAATAATTAAGCACGATGTAGTATAATTTAATTTCTATTACAACTTCATAACTGTGTAATTTGGATAACCTGTATAATTGTGTTAATAATAAAAAAAAAGAAATTCTCCCAATATTCTTACATCGGGAATAAAAGTGTATTTTTAAGGTCACGCTCTATAAAAAGACAGCAATAAGGACATAAGACCACATCGTCTTACGGACCGGACCTCAGCCAATTATCCAATATCCCGCTTCCTCCGCGGAATTGGTAGGTAACAAGTACCACATTGGAGATGAGCTCTCAAGCACACGGCTCGTTCGCACACGTTTATTTCATACGAGCGGTCAGCCGCAACTTCGCTTGGCCTACTTAGAAGGCCTACATATATATATATTAGCTATCCCGCCAAACGTTGTTCTGTCATATAAATGATACAAAACATATAAATGATATAAAACATTAAATTACTAAAGTAACTATTAAAAATATAGGTTAGTGATTTTTTAATGTCACATTATAAAATTCAGAGCTACAGAATATGAAAATTTCTTAAGAATCGGTCAAGCCGTTTCGGAAGAGTATATTAACTAACACTGAGGCACGAGAATTTTATGTTTTACTAAGCTTTTATATGAAATTCTTTAACTAACTAGCTTTCCGGGCAAACGTTGTTCTGCCAATTTAAATATAAATAATTACTAAAATTACAATGAAAAAAATAGGGGTTTGTGACAGCAGGGTAAAACTTTAGCCTTCTTTGTATTTATGCATGGGGTATTGCATTATACCCCCATTTAGGTGGATGAAAAATAGATGTGGTCCGATTCCCCACTCTAGCCGATATGCATGGTAAGATTCACGAAAATTGGTCAAGCCATTTTAGTGGAGTTCAATAACGTACACCGTACACACGAGAACTTTTTATATCTACATATATAAATTAGATAATATAATAATGCACGCATAATCAACTATCCCACTAGACTTCCTGTCAATAAATCCTATTACAACTGCAAATAAATTTAATATAACCATAGGATTTTCGAGTAGATACAACCGTTCGTCATAATGATTAATTATATTATCTGTTATCAGATAATGTATCTTTATCCGGTGTAATCATGTCTGTAATAAATTTGCCGTGCGGTACCGGCAGAGTAGAATAGTACCTCCCTCTGAAACAGGTGTCGTAAGAGGCGACTAATATACCAGAACCAACAGATGGCGGTATATCCATCCGAAACAGTGCAGCTCAAATGTACAGTGGAGATGGGCAGCCGCATCCCAGTCGTGACTGCGCTCTGTGATTGCCAACACGCTTGCCTAGCGGGAGAATTATGGTAAAAAAACCTCTTTCTTTGAGAGGCCTATGTCCAGCAGTGGACTTTCTATGGCTGGTATGATGATGATGATAATAACAAATAAATAGATGTCTCCTTTTCCTTGTATATATATAAAACTAGCGGTGCGCCCGAGTTCTCGTGCCCGTGAAAATGTTAATAATTAAAATTAGTGCTATCCGCAAGTAAAAGTCTCGTTACAATCGATTCATACGTTTTAAAGATAAGTCGGAACATACATACAGACGGAGACACATATTTTATTTTTATTAAAGTACCATTTATTTTTTCCTTGATCTAAGTGCGTATGCAATCTTGTAAAAACAGAGATTTAACATTTATCGGCGGATCAGTGGAAGTGGCAGTGGGCAGGGCATTGGGTACGCAGAACTGATGCCCAATGGAGTCGTAAGGTTCAGGAATGGAGACCACGTACCGGCAAGCGCAGCGTAGGTGTCCACCCGCAAGATGGACAGACGATCTGACTAAAACCGCAAGATCGCGCTTGACACAGGCGGCATACAACCGGTCCTATTGGAAATTACTTGGAAAGGCCTATGTCCAGCAGTGGTTGTCTTGTCTGATATGATGATAATGATCATGATGAACTTTAATGAATAAAATACAGGCAAAGTTAGAATCCTTTTCTACCGCCAGATTTTTGCTTCACATATTTCTAGGTAAGCGTCAACATATGCTAGATATCACTAGTATGTCGCTATATCCTCACAATACGCATTAATTTCACTGCCTGTTTTACCCGGTCCTACGAACTAGAGAGTCGCTCATAAATGAGCAGCCTCGCAAATCCCTCCGTTTATAAGGTTAGCTCGAAAAAATGTATCGCTCATTTTACACGGTTTAACTAAGAGTAGACCTCTCACATAGGTCGTCTGCATTGGTACCTCATTTTAACCTATTTCTACGGACAAATAGCAATTTTCGCATTGCTGTCTTCCAATTTTAACGGTGAGAGAGGCAGTGAAATTACTGGGTAAATGTGACATTGCATCTTCAGTTCACAGGGTTGGCAACACGCAAATGATATCTTCGTGATGACACCTTGTTAGCTGAATTCACAATATATATATATATGTATATATAAACGGTTTTTTTTAATTCCTTATTGAAATCAACAGTTGCCAAAAAATATCACGATAAGACTCGAAAAAAACGCCAATATTCTCTGTTATTGCTGTGGTATCTTATCACGCGTCGGACCGACACACGAGCATTGACAGACTAAGCCTGGATTACAATATGGCTCCCTGAATAGATCCTTAAAACGGAAATTGCGTTTGATATACCTATACAAGGTCGATAAGTATTTTTGTATTGAAGACTCGCAATGCCCTCCGGTTTCACCCGCGGTAAATTGTAGAGCTTCCCTACTAACTTTGCACCTCCTTTTTATTTCTTTAAGGGATGGGTATCTATTAAAAAAATTACACATGTTTTATGACTTTCAATTAAGAACTTTTATACAAAACTAGCTGTGCCCGCGACTTCGTCCGCGTGGTATAGTTTTTTTGGGTACCGTACCTCTTTACCTTAACTTATATACACTTTAAATGTCATGTTTACTTTTATAACATAAACAATGGCCTGAAAAATAAGTTTCATGTTTCTAGCTCTAAAAATAACGATACTTTCATACAACTTTTCATCCCCCTTTTCGACCCATTACAACCCTTATTTCGAATTAAAAAATAGCTTATGTCTTTTCTCAGGGTCTATAGATTGTCTGTGTCACATTTCATCAAAATCGGTTGAGAGGTTTAAGCGGGAAAGCGTAACAGACAGACAGTTACTTTCGCATTTATAATATTAGAAAGGATTTCATTCGAATAATTAATTTGCAGTACATCTTGACCTGACTCCGTGATAAGTCGCTTATACAACTTGTGCTACGGACATCAGAGGGATCACAGATACTTGAATATATAGTTATATTTAACACCCAGATATAGAACAAATATAAAAATTATCTTATAAATATTTGTCCTGGGTGGGGATCGAAACCACAATCTTGGCGCACAAGATAGGATCACTGACACGCCACCGGGCGCGCCGAAACTCCAAAACAGCAAAGTTTCATACTAACTTTAAAACCCCGTTTTAAAACATAGGTGCAGAATTTTGAAAAATCTTTTCTTAGTTTCTTACGTTATAAAGAAATCCAGTGCAAAATCTCAAGTTTAAAACCCTTATAGTTCAGGCCCTACGTTGATATGTCAGTCAGTCGGTCTGTCTGGCAGTCGGATTATCCTTATATATATATAAATCAAACGGTCGTTAATTCATTATTTATTAAAGATTCTTTGGCAAATATTGTAAATCCACACATCTCATACATTGATCTGACTGCGAGATAAGTCGCATAAAACACTCGTTTTACGGATATCAGAAATATACTACTTAAATACGTATTTAACATCCAGTCACGAAACAAACATAAATTTTCTTCATATAAACATTTGTGCTGGGTGGGGATCGAACCCACGATCCTTACCGCCCCGCGATATTGGTATTACGGTAGTGACCCTGTCTTGTGCGCCAAAGGTCGTGGGTTCGAACCCCACCCAGGACAAATATTTACATGATTATCATATTTATGTTTCTGTCTGTGCATTTGCTGCACTGTTTCGGATGGATATACATACCGCCATCTATCGGTTCTGGTAACTTAGTCGCCTCTTACGACATCTGGTACAGGGGGAGATACTATTCTACTCTGCCGGTACCTCACGGCATAAGTTTATATACAACGCGCCAATGCGTCTAGTTTTCCACAATACGTCAACATACCAAGCAACAATGCAATTAAAAAAACATTACTATTACAAATATTCCGCGAGGAATGTAAACAATTCGCCCGTAGCACAAAACCAGGTAGGCGGTGTATCAGCTAATACCTGCAGGTATCGGTCCCAAACTGTATGACGATGCCCCAGTTAGCGCCCAACAACAAAGAATTCAGTGGACAGTATCTTCTTTTTATTGCCATCAGTAGTAAATCGGATCCGATGGCGTCGATGGTGGTGGTCCGTCACCTTGTGCGCCAAAGTGTGGGTCCACGCCCATAATAAATATTTAAGAAACAAATATTTGTGTGTATTCTGAGTCTGGGTGTTAAGCACGCATTTATAACTTATATTTTTGATTCGAGATTACTCTAACTTATATTACTGATACCGGCAATGTCGTGAGGTACCGGCGGAATAGAATAGTACCTCCCTCTGCACCAGGTGTCGTAGGAGGCGACTAAGGAACCAGAACCGATAGAAGGCGGTATATCTATCAGAGATCTATCCGTGTAGCACAAATATACAGGGTGGGAATGGGTAGCAGCATCCACAAAAGTTGGGCTCTGCGATTGCCAACACGCTTGCCCAGCGCGGCAATGATGTGCATAATTCCCACTCTCTTGGGGAGGCCTATGTCCAGCAGTGGTTTTGTTCTGCTGGACTTTGTATGCATTTGAGCTGCGTGTGCACTTGGACTTGTATGTGTTCACTGTTCCGGATAGATATACCGCCATCTGTCGGTTCTGGTACCTTAGTCGCCGCTTACGACACCTGATACAGAGGGAGGTACCTCACGGCAAACGATTGTAATAATTAGCAAAATTCTCCGTTGAAGGTTTATGTTAAGGACATAAAACGGCTGCTTTAATGACGACGACCCCCAAAGGGGGCGGTGTATTGTAGTTTGAGAACCAGTAAAGTAATAAACGAGGTATGCGCCATGCGGTAACCGCACCGCGAACGATGCGGGCGCGCAGCTCGAGAGCCGTGATTGCATGCGCATAATTAACTGTACAAAAATGGCCGACCAACAGACAGGCTTTGAGAATTATTTTTCCATTTCCATACTGACAAAATTAAATCTTGTTCAAATAATATATATTCACAAGGAATCCTATACATTGACCTGACAAAGACAATCCGATGAAAGCACTTGTATTACGGACGTCAGGTCGACAAACAAGCATACAGTCCGCGTGATAGTAAGCGTCACTGCAGCCTGTAGGCGCTCGTAATATCATAAGGATATCACTAACGCGCCAACTAGCCAAGCCAACCTTGTGACTTGAAGTTATTATGTCACATTACCCAGTAATTTCAGTGAATCTCTAATCATTACACGGCAATGCGAACACTGCTATTAGCGTTTCAGGATTTGTCTGGGGATTGCTTAATATTCAACGGAAGCTCATTCCAGAGTCGTATAGCTGTCACTGTAAAAGAAGTTGTCATAAAACTAGAGTGATGAGAAGGAGTTAAGAGCAAGAGAGGATTTCTTTTCAAACAACATCTTATCATAGACCGGACTCCAAGGTAAGTCGTTTATAGCACGTCTGTTATGGACAGACAACAGAGGAATCACAAATATAATACTCAAATATTTAACACCCAGACACAGGACAAACGTAAATTTATACTAATATAAGAAAGCTGAAGAGTTTGTTTGTTTAAACGCGATCGCAGGAAAATTCTTTTAGTGTTAGATAGTCTATTTATTGAGGAAGGCTATATATATTTTTTTAATAATTTGGGATCAATTTTCCAAAGTCATTATTCTACGCGAACGAATTCTACGAACACTGTTCGTCATTATTATCATCATACCAGCCATTGGGAGTCTACTGTTGGACATAAACCTCTCCAAGAAATGAGTAATTTTGCCCATAATTGCCGCGCTGGGCAAGCATGTTGGCAATTACAGAGCGCAGCTATCGCGAAAGGGATGCTGCTGCCCACCCCCGCTCTGCATTTGAGCTACACTTTTTCGGATGGATATACCGCCATCTGACGGTTCTGGTACCATAGTCGCCTCTTACGACACCTGGTGCTGTGGGAGGTATTATTCTATTCATCTGCTAGTATTATCAAATAAATATTTGTTTTGGGTAGGGATCGAACCCACGACCCGGGGCTTATAAGATAGGATTACTAACATCCAGGGCCTGTCAGTCGGTAGACCATGACAAAATTCAAGTCAAGCTCTACTCCACTCGAAAAACCTGTAGTGTCGAATGTATTTAGAAAAATTATGACAGCAACTTGCACAACCTCTCGATGTAATAGCAAAACAAGTTTTTAATGGCAGGAGAATTTATTAAGTCTATGATAATTACAAATAATTCGAGTATACCAATTAGTATTTCAAATGCAATTTTAACGATGTATCGGTTACCCTTTTAGCGAAAATGTCCATTAATGATCATTGTGAATGTAAAATTATTAATTCGAACAAAATGTTACATCAATAAACTTTTATTGACCAATAATTTTCCTTCTGCTATAAAGAGCAGTCTTGTGCACCAAAGGTTGTGAATTCGATCGCCACCCTGGACAAATATTCATATGATGGTATTTATATTTCTGCTGTGTCTGGGTGTTAATATTTATTTAAGTAGTATATTTGTGATTCCTCTGTTGTCCGTAACACAAGTGCTTTAAGTAACTTATCTCAGAGCCATCAATGTATGAGATGTAGTAATCATTTATTTATTTGTATTTATAGTCTTTATGCATTGTTAATGCTAGATTTAAAATTTAGAACAAAATAATTTTTATCGACTCTTGTCCACATTTTCCTTCAAGGTGATTGAGTTGTGGTACAGAAATTTAGACTGCCAACAGCATCTTTTAAATGCTATAGGCAATACAAACTTACCCAATGTATTGTTTATCAATAAGCCTTTCATGAATCATCATCAATACAGCCATTAAAAGACCACTGTTAGACATAGGCCTTCCCAAGAAAAGGGGAATTTTGTCCATAATTGCCGCGCTGAGCAAGCATGTTGGTAATCGCAGAGCGCAGCTTTAGCGACGGGTATGCTGCTGCCCATCCCCGCTCTGTGCATTTTTATGAATTGGCGGAGCGAATTCTAACGTAATTATATTGCCTTTAATAAACATCGTAGAAGTTGTTATTTTTCATACAGTAAGACATATTTTTACTCTGTAAGTGCACATGTCATAAAACATGGAAGCATAGACATAACAAACGCGCATCGAATTAAACAGACTTTTAAATTTATCGATTAGTATTTTTAAATCGACATCTCAATGGAAACGCGACGCGCGTACGTATCGTTTGTCTAAGGAATTGTAATCGCTTTTAGTGGAATTTAAACCTTGTATAAATGAATATAAATATAATATAACAGGCCGCGATGACGCAGATGGTAGTGATCAGCAGATCCTATCTTGTGCACAAAAGGTCGTGGGTTCGATCTTCCTCCAGGATAAAACCTAAATGATAATATTTGTGTTTGTTCTGTGTCTGGGTGTTCAATATGTATTTAATAAGTATATTTGTGATTCCTCTATTGACTGGCGCCCGCAACACAGGTGCTTAAAGCTGGTAACCGCGGATTCAGGTCAATGTATGAGATGTTGTGGGAATTCATTATTTATTATTATTACACTAACTTTTGCCGGAGGCTTGGCTCGTTCTGTAGGTCAGGTGAAGTACCGGAACCGACAGATGGCGGTATATCCATCCGAAACGTTTGCCAATCTTTGCCAATGGAGTATTTTGATTCGAAAATTACAGTCAAATACAAAGTTACAAAATTATACTGAAATCTCGGTGTACAGTATAATGTTCTAGTTAATTAACCAACGATATCAGAACCTCGTACCTCGTAGAGTAGAATAGTACCTACCTCTGCTTCAGGTGTCGTAAGAGGCGACTGAGGTACCAGATTGACAGATAGCGGTATATCCATGCGCATCAGTGTAGCTTAAGTGCATAGGGCAGGGATAGGCAGCAGCATTCCCACCGCAAGAGCTTCGGTCTGCGATTGCCAACACGCTTGCCCAGCGCGGCAATTATAGGCAACATACCCCATCTTGGGGAGGTCTATGTCCAAAAGAGGATATTTCAATTAGTAATAATTAATAAATCAATTTTAGTGACAGGTATAATGATGATTATTATTGTAATTAGTGAATTCTTGAAATCAATCAAGCGGATTTCGCGTTGAATCGTTACAAAAATAAGTATTTCCTCATTATAATAATATTGTAGATTATTATCTATTTTTTCATGATTATTGTATTATTATTTTTATTGACATACCATGATGTGTTCCTGATGTGTGTCTGTTCGTGTAATTTGTTCTTGTACTTGGTCCAAATGTTCGTTTGTTTGCAATATTTGTCATAATTACATGTTATCTTTAAACCTATTTATTAGCCGTCACCCGCGTCATCGTCTACATACTCGTACGTGTCTGTAGAAATGATTGCTTAACCGTAATATGTGTAGCAGTTACTAATTTACACATTAAAAAAAATATAAATACAAAAAGAAGGAAAGGGGAAAAAATTATGTTTTTTTAATTCGCACTATATCTCATACGTTGTCTTGTGTTACGGACATCAAAAAACAGAGGAATCACAAATATTATGCTTTAATACATATTTTATACGCAGACTCGGAATAAACAAATATTAATCATATATATACATGTTTGTCTCGGGTGGGAATCGAATCTGAAGCACTGACTCAAGAGGAATGGTCAATGTGTATTACATGCATATTATAGTAGAGAAACACTGAAAATTTTGAAGTTTCCAAACTGATATCGTAAATAAACACATATTTTTGCGCTTACATCGCAAGCCGTGAGGTACCGATAGAGTAGAATAGTACCTCCCACTTGCACCAGGTGTCGTAAGAGGCGACTAAGGTACCAGAACCGACAGATGGCGGTACATCCATCCGAAACAGTGCAGCTCAAATGCACAGGGTGGGGATGGGCAGCAGCAACCTCGTCGCGAAAGCTGCGCTCTGCTGTCATTTCTTGGAGAGCAGAGCGCAGCTTTCGCAGAGAGGCTTGTATGATGACATTGCAAACGCTGGCTGAAACCGACGAGATAGATCAAATTAATGTACTACAGTATTGTACACCATAAAATGGTCTACAAAATAGTCCGCGAAGGCATGTCTGTCTCTTAGAGATAACCTACAATAAATATTTTTTATCATTAGATATGAGAAGTAAACTTAAGTATTCAGTTAGTTATGTACATATGTTAATGATGTATTACGATATTTGTTGCACAATGTAAACATATGTATATCAAGTGACATCATATAACATTTGTGAATACATCATACAAACGGCGTTCTAATTTTAGATGATATTGAATATGCTAAAGACATCTTATCGTCAGCAAATAATCAAGAGAGCCAAGGCTTTCGTTGTTTGATAAGAGACACGAACACAAATACTTCTGACGAGGTGTTATTAAAAAATATAATATACCTAAAATTAATTTATCTTACAACTAACAGCTCTCCGCAGTTTTGCCTGCGTTAAGATGTACAACTTTGATACCAACTTTGCATCCCTCTATTAACACAATAAGGGATGACTTTTGAAAAAAAAATTACACGTGTCTCATGACTTTCAATGCAATACCTTAATACAAAATTTCATTTTAACTTTGCACCCCCGTTTCACTCCTTTAGGGGGTGAATTTTCAGAAATCCTTTCTTAGCGCTCCCCTATGTTATAAAAGGTACCTCTATATATACCTCTGCAATATTGTATGTTCCTAATCGTTGTAGTTTAGGCCCTGCGTTTATATGTCAGTCTGTCTGTCTGTCTGTCTAAGTCTGCTATCCCTTTTATATATCTTAGAATAACAATTTAATCATTAATAGTAGATTCTTGTATCTATCAGAGTGCTATAAAACGACAAACATACTGATCAAAAGATACCGAAACAGGCCGGATACCGGTTGTTTAGATATATTACCGACTAGCTGTGCCCGCGACTTCGTCCGCGTGAAATAGTTTTTTTGGGTACCATACCTCTTTACCTTAACTTATATAAACTTTGAATGTCATGTCATCAATCAATGGCCAGAAAAATAAGTTTCAAGCTTCTAGCTCCAAAAATAGCGATACTTCTATACAACTTTTTATGCCCCTTTCGACCCCTTATATAAAATAAATAGCTTGTATGTCTTTTATTAGGGTCTAAAGATTGTATGTGCTAAATTTCATTAAAATCGGCTGAGACGTTTAAGCGGGAAAGCGTAACAGACAGACAGAGTTACTTTCGCATTTATAATTAGTAGGGATATATATACAACCGGTTCTTTTAGATATATTTTGAGGAAGTATTTTGTCAAGCAGTGGACGTCCAATGGCTGATCTGACCATAGTGATGAGTCCTCGTAAATGAGCGACAGGCGACAAGCAATTCGTATGTTCATACTTTTATTTCTAATATATTCACGCGGACTGTATCCTTGTTTGTCGATCTGGTGTAATAAAAATAAGGCTCGATTGTATGACCAACTTCGGCACCAGTGTCCACACAAAGAGATGCTGTAGACTATCAAAGTCATCATTATCATTATAGCGGCCGAAGAACATCAACTGCTTGACATAGGCTTCCCCAAGGGGAGTTGCGCCCATAATTGCCTCAAGTGCTTCGCAACGGGAAGCAACTGACTTGCTTGTATGTATGTGTTGTTGTTTCGGGTGGATATACCGCCATCTGTCGGTTCCGGTACCTCAGTCGCCTCTTACAACACCTGTAGGTATTATCCTACTCTGCCGGTATCTAAGATCACAAAATTGCTGGAAATGGGAAAATTAGGAAGACATAAAATATTTATTATCAGTGTTTCTTTAGAATCGTTCCGTGTTATACATATTTTAGGCCCTTTTTCCTGCAGGATTTTCTTGTCTGTTCCATTTTCCAGATTATGTTTCGTAATAGAATTATTTGTGATCTGTGTTGCACGATAGTGAACAGTTCATCGGGGTCGCGGGTCATTCAGTTTATGAGCAGATATGATGATGATGATATAATGTTGTGGTTATCACGTTTGTTTTGCGTGAATACGAACGTCGTCACGGAAACTTATGCAAATGAATTTATCTAAGTTTGCTGTCCACATATATATCAAATAAAGTCACTTCCCGCTATCTGTCCCTATTTACGCTTAGATCTTTAAAACGGTTGCGATGTGAAACAATGCGGTTTTTTAAATAGATAGAGTGATTTAAGACGAAGATTGTTATGTATAACACGTGCGTAATATAGTATAGTATAGGAACATTGATTATATTGGAGTTTTCTAATGTGATGTCGCATTTCCGCTTAACTTCACACTTTTTTTCCGCTCAAATAATATTAGCTATTATGGTAAAACTTGAGATTCATACTCTTAAAAGCATTCAATTGAATAAATATTATATTTCATTAGGAAATCATCATCCGAAAATAGGGACGGGTGCAAAATAGGGGTTGAAAGTTTGTATAAAAAATATTTAAAATATGCTCCAATTTCTAATTATAACACACGGAACCAAAATGATTTTAATTATTTGTACATATTATTATTGGCCGGATTTAAAAAAGCCGTGGTGTTTAAAACAGTACGTTCTAAATTCAAATTTTCGTTTGATGCTAGTTTTTACAGAAAACATTTTTTCCTTTTTATCCTACATTTTTGGTGTGAAGTTTCAAAGATAATATCGGTTTTCATAACTTTTAGTGAATTTTTATGAATTTATTTCATATTCTTAATTTTCAAAGCTTCACTTATTGCTGTTCAGCTGTCTCAATAATGTTAGAGAAAGTGGTAAAAGCTACCAAAATTATTGCGCTGCTCGAAGAGGGTTGCAGCCAATGCTTCGTGGCTCAGAGGCTAAGTGTTAGTCGCTCGACGGTTTAAAGGCCCTGGCAGCGGTATCGAGACACCGGTTCTGTCGAGAGAAGACCTGGTTCTGGAAGAAAACCATGTACTCAACCACGGGATGATCGTTTTCTTGTGAGCCGCGCATTGAGAAATCGCAAGTCTTCGTATGTGGACCTTAAGAACAACCTTGAATAAGTTAGAAATGTGCATATTAGTCTATGGACGGTCAGGAGGCTTCTCGCGTCCAATATACGCAGTCATCGCCCGGCCCGCGGCCCTTAGTTACTCTGTGAGCACAGAGTTGCCAGGCTTATGTTTGCTCAAATTTGTGAGTCATGGACTCAAGAATACTGGAATAGGGTATTGTTCTCCGATGGTGGGGGCTCTGTTATGTTTCGGGCAGGAGTAAATTCAATGGATCGTACAGAGTTAGTCTTCATTGAAAACGGCTCACTGACTGGACTTCGATACATAACGGAAGTTCTAATTAATAATTTAAAAAAATTCTAATAACTCCTCATGCACAACCCTCTTTAGGCGAAGACTCAATTTTTATGGACGACAACGCTCACGCCCACCGGTCTGGCGATGTGGAAGCGTATGTGCAAGAGGTCGGCATTCGTCGTTTGGAAGCCAGCTCGAAGTCCCGACCTCAATCCTATAGAACATGTCTAGGACGTTCTGAAACGACGCGTGAGATCATACAACCGGCTCCGCAGACCATCAGAGAACTGAAGAATGTGATTACCGCGGACTGGGAACGTATTTCGCAAGCAAGTATCCGGGATATCCTCGCTAGCATACCCAGACGAATTAAAGCTGTGATTTTAGCTACAGAGGGTCACACTCAATACTAAAAATTTATCTGCTTTTACTTTATTAAAGAAATAACGAACAAAAATCTATGTTAACTTTTACTTCACGAGCATATGCACTACTAGCGAGCATACACTACCAGTGAACTTTAGCATTAAAACCCATAAATTTTATCAAAATTTCATGATAATACTAACGAAAACGGTTATTTGCTTATTGATTTACAAAATTGTGAAAGTAAAACTACCTATTATACAATTATCAAACAAACCAATAGTAAAATTTGAAATGGTTCATTGCTTAGGTGCCCGTTTTGCAAATTAGTGTATATAGGAACAAACATACGTATATATTATGTTATACTTTTTTACAAAATAATATATATATAATAATATTGATAATTTCATCCAACCTATTCGGTTGGATAAAGTTATCAGTATTTTGTAATTTACTTCTTAATGGTCATAAAATAAGTCAATTGTCTCGTAATTTGATCACAGCATGAATCAATTATTGCTCGCGATGGCCGCGCCTTCCACCAAACACTGTGTTTTTAAAAGATAATATGAATTAGTCATGCTATAATATGCTGCCTTGACGTTGAGTTGCTCAAACAAAAATAGGCCGACTTACATACATACAAACTTCACGCCTGTGTCCAATCGGGGTAGGCAGATACTATGGATCTCCACTTGTTACGATCTTGACAATCTTAACATTCCTCTCTCTATTGCTGTCACATCATCGTTTACACAACATCGATTTCTTATTAAACTAATCCCTAATCTATCTTTCAAACTAACACCATACATACTTCGAAGTGCTCTTATTTGAACAGTATTTATTCTACTCGCGTGTTTCTTCTGCCAGGTCGACTTGTAAGTCGAATATACTTAAACGAACTTATCCTGTACAATTATCACAACCTCATCATCATTGTCACCATAGCAGTCGCGAAATATCTTCTGCTAGACGGAGACCTTCCAAGAAAGGGATTTACCTATAATTGCTGCACTGGACAAGCGTGGTGGCAATCGCAAAGCATAGCTTTCGTGACGGGGATTCTGGTACAGGGGGAGATACTATACTACTCTGCCGGTACGTCCGTCCCTCTGTACCAGCTATCGTAAGAGGCGACTAAGGTACCGGATCCGACAAATGGCGGCATATCCATCCGAATCAGCGCAGCTTAAATACTACAGGGCGGGGATGAGCAGCAGCATCCTCGTCGCGAAGTTGCGCTCTGCGATTGCCACCACGCCTGCTCAGCGCGGCAATTATGGACAAAAATCCCGCTATCTTGAAGAGGCCTATCTCCAACAGTGGACTTTATATAGTTGTTATGATGTTTATATATGACTAAGTTACGATCAAACAAATACTACGCCTCATAGTTTGAAGGAAATTCCCCTAGGTCGCGGGGTGGGGGGCAGAGGGGGAGAGGTCGCACTAGAGGCTCTCACCAAACGGTTGGACAAACATTTGCATTGGTCGCGCCTTGTGCAAACATGCCTTAGAGTTTGCACTGCGGTAATATATGGACTTGAATCGTCTGGGTAAATGGATCTCTGACATATAATGATGGTTGGCCAAACTTCGTCCGTGTTTGCGCAGTGGACTTGCCAATAAGTCTATACTATATATATGGAAATTCGATTGTCGTAAGGGTCTCTTGTTAATAGTTTCAAGTAAAAGATGATTAAATTTCAATAATACATGTTAAAAACAGTTAAAAAACAACATTAAAAATAACTTATAACAAAGTTATAACGAATTAATTGTTTTATTATCGTCCCTTACGACAATTGAATTTATGACCGTCGATATGTTAGAGCATACGGTCCGCGTGATAGTAACAATCACTGCAGCCCATAGACGCTCGTAATATCACAAGGATATCACTAGCGTGTTACCAACCTTGTGACTAGAAGATATTACGCCACAATATCCAGTAATTTCACTACCTCTCTCACCCTTCAAACTGGAACACAGCAATGCGAACACTGCTATTTGGCGGAAGAAGTAGGTGAGAGTAAGGTATCAGTGCAGATGACATTTGTATGAGGTTAAAATTGAATCCCTAAGGATTTTCTTTTTTCAAATTGCATGTAATTTGATACAGTTGAAGTTATTATGAAGAAGAAGTATAAAACAATATAACTATATAATATAAAACAAACTCGCTTTTCGCTGTCTGTCTGTCCCTATGTATGCTCAGATCTTAAAAACTACGTAACGGATTTCGATGCGGTTTTTAAAAGACAGAGTAATTCAAGAGCAAAGTTTTTATATATTTATTTTATATACTCGTATAAAGAGTTTTTATATATGTATAATGCATGCATAATATTATAGAGAATAAAAACTATTAATATAGTAAACAAATATAATTTTTTGCAATAACATTGTAAACTCTGGCTGAACCCTACGAGATGGATCAAAATAATGTACTACAGTATTGTACACCTTAACGAGGCATACAAAAAAGTCCGCTTTGGTATATGTCCATCTCTTACGGATAACTCACAAAAAACATTTTTTATACTCATTGCACCCGCGGGAATCCAGGGCAAACAGCTAGTACATTAAATTTATTAAAATAACAGGATATAAAGCCATCTATCAGCTCCGATAAGACGACACTTACGAGTACAGGGAGATGTACTATTCTATTCTGCCGGTACCGCGTGGGGATTTTAAATAAAATACGGTATTTAATTAGAATGTTAACAAGTTTTGGACGTGGTTGCTGCCACATTTGATAATTAAATACAACAGTCGCACGACATAATACTGCTGCGCGTGCGCATTCTCGGTCTATAAATAGATCGAGGAAAATGAATGACTGCATATTTATAACTCTTTGTTCGTGGCATAATATCTTTTACTTATTGTTTGTCGATAAGTCATTAATATCGCTTAAAAAATTTAATGGAGTGGGATTGCTTATTACATTTTATACAAATGACCGATGACCCTGACAACCTTATGGTGCTATAATCAATAAAAAAATGTTTGACAGATAGAATAAGAATAGTGTGTAATAAGGAATCAATGTGGTGTAAAAGATGATGTTGTGACAACAATAGAGAAAGGAACGTTGAGATAGTTCGGGCGTGTAGATAGGATCGATGAAAGTAGAATGCATGCACTAATATATTGAAGGAAATGTGAATGGAAGAGTTGGTATAGGACGACCTTAGCGAATATATTTTAAGCAGATAGAAAAGGTATTAAAGAAGGACCAGGTCAGAAGTACCAGGAATGCTGCTGCGCATCCCAACCCTATACATTTTTGAGCTACACTGTCTCGAGGGATATACCGCCATCGGTCGGTTCTGGTTCCTTAGTCGCCTCTTACGACACCTGGTACAGTTAAAGGTACTATTCTAATCCCCCCGCACCTCACGACACTGCCGGTATCAGTAATATATGTTAGAGTAATCACGAATCAGAAATATAAGTTATTAATACGTATTGAACACCCAGACACAGAACAAACACAAATATTATCATATAAATATTTGCTCTGGATGGGAATCGAACCCACGCACATGATATGATAACTACCATCTGCGCCACCGGGCCCGTCAAGACAAGACTAGACGTTTGTCATGTTAGTTATAAAAGGTTAAGGCAATATCACAACTCATTGAATTATTGAGCGGGCCAATTGTCGGCACACCATTAGTTAAGAGGGCACGACTGCCAATTACGACCAATTAAGAGTGCTGGCCCTCACGACCTCCCGGATTGGACTGACAATTCGATTACACTTGTAATTCAATTGTTCTATTTGTAGTGTTGTTAAGGTGACACGCGAAAATATCTTTTAACTTGTACCGGCAGCGTTATACCAGCCGTTGGAAGCCCACGGCTGGTATAATGCCCAGCCCAGCTCGAAATAGGCCTCCCCAAGAATGGGGGACTTTTACCCATAATTGCCGCAGAGTGCAGCTTTTGCGACGGAGATGCTGCAACCCATACCCGCCCTGTGCATTTGAACTACACTTTTGCAAATGGGTATATGCCATCGGACGGTTGTGATACCCTAGTCGCCTCTTACGACACCTGGTACATGGGGAGGTACTATTCTACCTAAATACCCTGCCTAATAATAATAATAAATTTACACAAAATCTCATACGATGACATGATTTTGAGATAAGTAGCTTAAAGCACTTGTGTTACAGCATATCAGATCACAGATAACGTACAGTTATAATACTTAAATAAACACAAAATATACACCGCTAAATAAATACAAAGCCGCTGTAGTTTATTGAAGATCAGATAAATGTGTAGTCTACATTCACTGGAGAAACCTAACAACTAATGGAACACAGTTGTAATCCACTGATGCTTCGCAAAGAAATACAAAACCATCCCAACGACTTTAGAAAAATAGACGCATAAATAGAGCAATTAAGATGACACTTCATTAGTTCAAATGTTAGTTGTTATTGGGTTAAAAATAACTTCCATTAAATTGCTATTAAGACATTAAACTATAAAGAAGTGATCGAGACTGTTAAAAAACAATTAAAGTTCTACTCTCAACACAGAAGCTTTTAAAGCCTTCGGCTAGTTTTTGTAGCGATGCTGTGGAGCATTTCAATAAAAATTTTGGAGGTATTATTGTTTGTTCTGTGACAGGGTATTAAAAATATGTATCTTGTTTGGGATGTGATATATATATATATATATATATATATATATATATATACAGACTGACTTCGTAGTATCCCAATCCCCATCCTATACATTTTAGCTACACTGTCTCGGATGAGTATATACCACCATCTGTCGGTTCCGGTACCTAAGTTGTCTCTTACGACACCTGGAACTGGGGGAGGTACTATTCTACTCTGCCGGTATCTCACGGTAATATATCCCATATATTCCTACAAAGATTAAATGTATTCAAAAATATGTAAGAAACTGCGCTCTGCGATTGCCAACACGCTTGCTCAGCGCGGTAATTTTGGGCAAGAACCTTCTTCCTTGGAGATACCTATGTCCAGCAGTGGACTTTAAATGGCTGGTATTATGATGATGATGAGGAATATATCCTTGTGAGCATCCAAATCATTATACTCCTTGCGCATTCTATAGATGGGATTCTTTGCTGATACATTATTATTGGAGAATGTAATATGGAACGGCTAACATGACTGAATAGAACGGAATGCAGAATTTTGCGTTTCAAAATAGCTATGAATTTATCTACGTTTATCGGGCTGGGTCAACAAAATGACCCGATAGCTTCAACATATACAAGATAACCCTCAATTATTATTGACGGGCCCGGTGGCGAGGATGGTAGTGATCTTGTGTCTGACTCGCAGTTGGTCGGGCTTTTGAGGAAATAAGCGCCATATCTTAAATATAGAAAGTAATATGCCAAGATCGTAGTGGAGATCCATAGTCTCTGATCACCGCGGTGGGACATAGGCGTGATGTATGTATGTAGAAAATAATTAGATTTTCATTTAAATATTTTGTAATACATATATATGATACAATAGAAACTTAAACTTATTATTTGTTTAAATCTATCAACCGTACGTAACACGTAACTAGGTGGGGGGAGGAGGTCGATAAAATGTGGCATATTGTGACAGGGGGTGGATGGGGTATCGTGACATCTCTTTTCAAAATCTAATATATGAAGAGGTATTAAATCACGTTTTGAAATAATAATAAAAGTTAAAAAGTCATGACAATCGTGTGACGTTAAGAGGTAAGAGAGTGAAGTTTTGTGAGAAAGAAAATCAAATACATCAATAAATATATAATCTATAACAATATCGACGGGCCCAATGGCGCAGATGGTAGTGATCCTATCGTGTGCGCTTGGGGTCGCGGGTTTGATCCGTAACCAGGACAAATATTTGTATAATGTATGTTTGTGTTCGTTCTGTATCGGGGTGTTCAATATGTCTGTACTTTAACACAAGTGCTTTTAATTGGCTCATCTCGGAGTCAGATCAATGTGTGAGATGTTGTGTGAATTAATTAAAATGATTCGAGAAATATAGAAACGGTATATCTAAGGATTAAGCGAATGGTGATAGGCAGAAAATATATCGATTTGTAGCTGTGTGGCACCGGCCGAGCAGAATTGTACCTCCTTCTGTACCAGGTGTGATAAGAGGCGGGATAGGTATCAAGACCGACAGAAATAAATGCTTAATAGTGCCGTGTGATACCGGCAAAGTAGAATAGTACCTCCCCCTGGTACCAGTGTGCGACTGAAGTACCACAAGCGACTGATCGCGAAACATCCAGCCGAAGCGGTGTAATTTAAACGCAACGGGGTGGGTATGGGCTGCAGCATTCCCGTCGCCAAACTACACTGCGATTGCCATCACGCCTACTCAGCGCGTCAATTGTGAGAGAATTCCCCCTTTCTTGGGGAGGCCCTTGTGCAGCAGTAGATGTTTTACGGATGCTATAATTCATATCTTGTCATATCCCGCGTGTTGAGTTTTATTTTAAGTTTGTTTTTTATTACCCGGACGACAAGCATACACCACAGCCTATAGACGCTTGTATTATCTCAAGGATATTACTAGCGCGTTGACAACCTTGTGACTTAAGATATTATGTCACATTACTCAGTAATTTCACTGCCACTTTTTCACACTTTAAACCTGAACTCAGGAAACCGAACACTACTAATTGGCGGTAGAATAAGGTGAGAGTAAGGTACTTAATATACGGTATGATCTTTGAAAAATAAAAAAATTGATACATCTTCGAAAAATTTTATAGATAATTATTTAATAATAACATTGCCCGGCGGATAAGTAAGTTGAAGTGGCAGTGGGCAGGGCATTTGGTACGCAGAACTGATGACCGATAGAGTCGTAAGGTTCTGGACTCGCAAGATGGACAGACGATCTGACTTAAATACAGACACAGGCCGCATACAACCGGTCCTATTAGAGACTTGGGGAGGCCTATGTCGAGCAATGGACGTCTTGTGGCTTATATCATGATGATGATTTATAGATAAATCAGGCCTTAAGATGTTTGCAATCAACATTTTTCCGTAAAGCGGGTATACCCCGGCTGCGTCATCGCTTTGTTTTCTAACGAGGAAGAAGCAATACATTTCAACGTAACATACGATTAAGAAAAAACACATTCTAAGAAAACAAAACAAACTTCAAATTACGTGGAAAATGATAGGATGTGAGCGTCATTAGAGCGGTTACTGTTAATTGATTTGAAAACATGCCAATGCTATATAATTGTTATATATCTACTAGCTGTTCCAGCAAACGTTGTTCTGCCATGCAAATAATAAAAACATATTAAATTATTAAAATGACGTAAAATTGGGGTTGGTGATAGAAGAGTGGTGGAAGAAGGTGAACATTTAGGGTTGCTTGTATCTTGTAATGTAACATTACCCAAAAATAATTATTAAGAAAATTAAATGAAAAATATTAGGGGTGTTCAACCCTTATCACTTAGAGGGTTTAAAAATAGATAGCTAAGAAAGGGGTATGTTGCCCATAATTGCCGCGCTGGGCAAGCGTGTTGGCAATCGCAGAGCGCTGATTTCGCGACGAGGATGTGACTGCTACCCATCCCTGCCCTGTGCGTTTGATCTGCACCTTTTTGGATGGATATATCGGTTCTAGTACCTTAACCGCCATACGACACCTGGTACAGGGGGAGGTACTATACTACTCTGCCGGTACCTCGTCTGTCTGTATATTTGTAATGAAAAAATCCACTTTTCATTTCTATTAACAAATTTTGTTCGTGCTCATATTTTATTAAACAAATTTACATTTAGGCAGACAAATAAATAAATAATACATTGTTTCATTTACACAATACTTATTTAGAATCGAAAACAATGCAATCTGTATAATCTCATGAATGTATAATCGTCATCCAACATGTTTCAATGTCACAGGAAACCCTAAACTGATGATAAAGTTACAAAAATGCGGTATGCTGATAACTATATAACTGGTATACTTATTGACTGGCGACCCGCCCCGGCTTTGCTCGGGCGCAACGAAGATAAAAAATCTCTGAGAAATAGAGTCTTCGCAGACTTTTTTGTAGACTTCCTTAAGGTCTACAATACTGTAGTACATTATTTTGATCTATCTCGTCGGGTTCAGCCAGCGTTTGCAATGTAATTACAATGAAATGTTTCTTTATATCACATTGGAAATCTTTAAAATAATCAGTATTTCTCTACTATATTATGCATGCATTATATACATGTAAGCCTTCCTCTTGAGTCACTCTATGTATTAAAAAAAATCCGAAACAAAATCCGTTGCGTAGTTTTAAAGATCTAAGTGTACATAGAGACAGACAGCGGAGTTCGGAGTTGTTTTATATTATGTAGTGATTTACTAGCAATGCCTACTTTGCGGCTACTCCATGGCTAGTGTTGGACAGGACGTTGTTCGTTCTGTGGTACAATTGTCGTGACGTATATGACGTGAAATGATAAAAACAGCTCAGTATTATATAATATTTTATTGCTTGATGATAATGTGGCTTTCCATTAATAAAATATTTTTTGAAATTAGTCATGTATTAATTGAATTAATTCGATACAAACGCACAATAATATAAATCATGCCTCGTTACATTCTGTTTTAGGTGTTCAGTTTGATTTAATGAAGTATAATATAGCCTTTGTTAATCGCAAGATGTAGCTTTCTAATGTTAAAAGAATTATTTACATTGGTTGTGCAGAAAGTTGTTTGTTGTTTATGTTGAAACGAACTAAACAAATAATCAATTATTTCCTGTTTATAATATTAGTATAGACTTAAGGTGCCTTGTAATTCACATTACGCAGTAATTTCACTACCTCTCTCACCCTTCAGACCGGAACACAGCAATGCGAATGCTATTTGGCGGTAGAAATAAGTGAGAATAAGGTAATTGGTACTTGCAGGCGACCTTTGCATAGATTCAATCTCTAGTGAATGTATCTTGAGTTATTTCTAGGCCAAAGCCCACCAATTTAAATTGTAAAATTATAGACCGGACAATAGATACCTGTCGACCACTAGATATAAATATACCGTTGTGGACACCATATGGTCAAATTCGATCAATGATCTCAAAAAAAATAACTTTCTCTCATGATCCAGAATGATGGCATCGCATGGGTGCAACGATAATAAAAAACGTTATTGTGGGTCATCGCTAAGAGATGGTCATATACCATCGTGAACAAAAAGATCTGCACTTTTTATGGAGTACAATACTGTAGTACATTATTTTGATCTATCTCATCATGTTTGCAATGTAATTGCGGAAAAAATGTTTATTTACGACATCTCATTACAAACATCTAAATTTATCATCATACCAGACATTGAAAGTCCACTGCTGGACATAGGCCTCTCCAAGAAAAGAGACTTTTTAACTATAATTGCCGCGCTGGGCAAGTGTGTTGGCAATCGCAAAGCGCAGCTTTCGCGACGGGGATGCTGCTGCCTATTCCGCCCTGTGCATTTGAGCTGTGCTGTTTCGGATGGATATTCTGCCATATGACGGCTCTAGTACATTAGTCGCCTCTTACGACACCTGGTGCAGTAGGAGGTACTATACTACTCTACCGGTACCTCTACTTTTTAAACTTATCAGTGT
The DNA here is from genome assembly GCA_020976665.1 of Heortia vitessoides. Lineage (NCBI taxonomy): Eukaryota > Metazoa > Arthropoda > Insecta > Lepidoptera > Crambidae > Heortia > Heortia vitessoides. The sequence continues at coordinate 17,228,433 of JACJUM010002525.1, forward strand.
TTCTCTATTATATTATGCTATAATACATAAAAACCTTCATTTTTAATCTTATCCATTTGAAAAACTGCATCGAAATTCATAGCGTACTTTAAAAGATCTAATCTGTTTTATATTATGTATTGGTTCAGAACAGAGTTCAATGAACCTCTTTATAACGACACGTATATTTACGATCAATTTCTTTGTCGAAAATACAACTAATGTAGCGTAATTGCCGTTTGCAATTTTAATTTGTGAACTAAATTAACCCACGATCACACTCGCTTGTCTTGTTAATTATGTGAAAAAGAACAAAATAAACTTGAACGTGTCTTTTCGTTTGTTCACGAATGCTCACGAATGTTTACGAATGCTCACGTATGTATGCGAATATTCACGAACATTAACGTCCTACTGATACTCTCGCTATAATTGAGAATGTCCAAAATTGTAAAATGATACGAAAGAAATTTCTGCATTCCAGATTCCTATAAAATAGAACGTCGACAAATGACTACTACTTTTTATAGGCAAACTTGGAACATAAGTTGATGCTCAATTTATTTTAATTTAACGAAATTTTAAGACGCTTTTCGGGGACTTTAGATATTTGTCAGGGAGTCTTCATCCAAGACCGATAACAGTTAAATTAATTTCTCGTATACATTGTGCGATAAACCTTACATTACAATGTAACGCACAAATTTATCATTATCGTCATCATAACAGTCATTGAAAGTCCAGTAGACGTAGGCCAGAAAGAGGGACCTTTGCTCATAAATACTATGCTGGGCAAGCTAGGAAAGCTGCGTCCTGCGATTGCCAACACCCTTTTTGGAGAGGCCTATGTAAACTACAACATCTCATTGATTAGTCGCCCAAAGCCCTTGTGTTAAGGACATCAGACAACAGAGTATTTACAAATATAATACTTAAATACATATATTCAACACCCAGACACATAAAAAACACAAATATCATTATATAAATATTTGTCCTGACCGGGAATCGATTCCACAACCTGTAGCGCACAAGATAGGATCACTACCATCTGCGCCATCGGGACCGTCGGTACCGCAGACGACCATTGTAAGAGGTTTAATCATATTATCACACCAGCCATTAATAGTTCTCCGTTGGACATAGGCCTATCAAAGAAAGGAGGTATGTTGCCCATAATTGCCGCGCTAGGCAAGCGTGGTGGCAATCACAGAGCGCAGCTTTTGTATCGGGGATGCTGCTGCCCACCCCCGACCTGTGCATTTAAGCTGACTTTTCTGTATGGATATATCGCGTATAGTCGCCTCTTACGACACCTGGTACAGAGGGAGGTACTATTCTACTCTGCCGGTACCTCACGGTAAGAGGTTTACCTCTATTGACTTGGAATTACAAATAGACTTCAATTTAATTGATATGTATACACAGATCCAGCGAACACAGCACACAATGGTCTCCCGAACAATTCAAAGTACACCGCATGCGTAATTATCAATAGTTCGTTATAATATGGGCTGGGCTATATTTAGCCGCGGTGGCGGGCCGACGTCGCCGGCCATTCATCCTCCCTTTGTCTGTTATATGAAACTCTATTGCGCGCTTACAGCAGGCACGTCAATCTTTGACCCAGCTTTTCCTCGATATAACAAAGAGCCGATTTAATTTGTATTTTATTTGTAAGTTATTTTTCTGTTCTTCAAGATGAACACACTGAACTATACTGTCTTATGGTTCAAGTCTATGGACAGACTAACACATTTATAACATTAACCAATATATATAAGACAATTAATTGTAAATTAATCTCAGAAGTAATAAAACTCAATAATTCGTTTCTCTGTAAGTAAAGTAGTAGTACATATAATATTTACACAAATAACCAAAAATCTTACCTGTAAATAAAGAAACGACAAATAAATTGTATAATTATCACCTCTCGATTTATACAACTTAATATTATTTAATTAAACTAAAAGAAAATTATAATAACATTTTATGAACAGAACATATTTGTCTTTGACAATGACAGCTCGATTGACGCGACACGCTAACGGTGCGCGCGCATATGCAAATTAAAGAAATATATTTCTTTACGTATACTAACAGTGTCAGCGATTTCGTCTGCGTGGAATAGTAACTTTAGGGGGTATAGTGAATTTCAGGATTTATTTATTTACTATAATCCGGATCCCTATTTTTGGGTAATATAATATAGCCTTCCTCGATAAATGAACTATCCAACACTGAAAGAATTTTTCAGGTCAGACAAGCGGTTCCTTGGATTAGCGCGTTTAAATAAACAAACAAACTCTTAAGCTACACAGCCTAATTTTTTTTCACTTATCTCTACTAATATTATAAATTAGTATAGATAAGTGAAAATTTTGTAGGTACCACTTTTTGAGGAAATGGTTAACATAAAATTTAACACAATCAAAGATAAAGTGGAAAAGAAGTGAGTACAGCTATTTCTTTCATGGGCAGCCAAAACGTGCCATTAAGCCACGACTCATTGTTCATAGAGGTGTGTTGGTTCCAAAACTGACATATGGCAGTGAATGTTGGGTATGGCAGAAGAAGCACGCAAGTAGAATAAATGCTTGCAATGAGAGCACTTCGAAGTATGTATGGTGTGAGTTTGAGAGATAGATTAAAGAATAGTTTGATAAAAGATTGTTGTGATGTAAAAGATGATGTTAAAACGTCAATAGAGAAAGGAATGCTGGGTTGGTATGGATATGTAAAAAGGATGCATAAAAGTAAAATGACTGGACATATGTTCCTGACCGAAGTGAATGGAAGAGTAAGGACGACCTAGACAAACATGTCTTATCATCATATCAGCTATAAGACGTCCATTGCTCGACATAGGCCTTCCCAAGTAATCTCCAATAGGACTGGTTGTATGCGGCCGTTGTCCGGCGTGATCCTGCGGTTTTAGTCAGATCGTCGGTCCATCTTGCGGGTGGACGCCCTACGCTGCGCTTGCCGGTACGTGGTCTCTATTCCAGAACCTTACGACTCAATCTGCCATCGGTTCTGCGTACCAAATGCCCTGCCCACTGCCATATCAACGAACTAACCCGCCAGGCAATGTCGGTAACTTTGGTTCTGTTACAAGTCTCCTCATTCCTGATTCGATTGCGCAAAGAAACTCCAGCATTGCCCTCTCCATAGCTCGTTGAGCTACTTTCAGTTGGCCAAGAAGGCCAATGGTAAGAGACCACGTTTCGCTGCCATAGGTCATCGCTGGTAACACACATTGGTCGAAAACTTTCGACTTGAGGCACTTAACCAGGTTTTCTACCTGTATTAAAAACGGGCCAGGTCAAAAGTACTAAGAATAAACGAGCGTATGTGAAAGGACTAATGCGAGTAAAGGAAGCGAGAGAGGTATGCCAAGATCGTAGCAAGTGGAGATCTATAGTCTAATATTGTTTTATTTTTTAATAATTCTCACGACATCGCATAGGTTGACCCGACTCCGAAATAAATACCTTAAAGCACTTGTGTTGCAGATATCAGGAAACGGAGGAATTGCAAATATAATACTTAGATATAAAGAACACCCAGAAACAACTAATACAAATATTCATCTTATAAACGTTGTCTCTGGGTGGGGTTTGAACTCACGACCTTTGGCACACAAGATAAGATCACTACCATCTGCGCTATCGCGCCCGTCAATAATTATCTATTAAACAAACAAACATTTATTAAAATAGGTTCAGTAGTCTTTAATTTTATTTTTCTTTCATTTATTAAAATAAGTTTAGTAAAATAGAATCGGGACAAACACCGTGACACATAATTTATATATATTATATATATATATATATATATATATATATATATATATAATATTACCTAATTAATACAACTCCAATTATTTCATAACACCAGAATCACTACGTAGTATAAACAAACTCGCTTTCCGCTGTCTGTCTGTCCTTATATAGGTATGCTTAGATCTTTAAGACTACGCAATGGATTTTAATGCAGTATTAATAGATAGAGTGATTCAAGAGGAAGGTTTAAATGTATAATACATGTATTATTCAGCAATGACATTGTAAATGCTGGCTGAGCCCGACGGGATAGATCAAAATAATGTATTACAGTATTGTACACTAAATATGTCTACAAAAAAGTCTTCGGTGATACATGTCTATCACTCAGAGATAACTCACAATAACCATTTTTTTATCCTCATGCCATACAATGCCAGGGCGGGTCGCTAGTAATATATTAGGGCGGTTACATACATTCGGAATCTCGATTTGAAATACTGTTTCGAGATTCGGTTATTATATCACACATATACGTTTATTTCCGTTCGGAATAACATGGCTCAGTTAAGCGAGGCTAGAACTTGAGTTCATACATTTGGCATTATAGACGACGATTTTCTTATTGCGATAGGGCTGTTGCTATACCTATCAAAGTACGGAACGGCTTTTTTTCGTGCGTAATTCCGAGTGCATAGGCCATCATACGGAATTCCGAATCTGATTAAATTCCGAACAAAAAACAACTGTAGTATGTGGCTAATTCGTATGTATATGGATTTAATTCGTTTCGTTAGATATTACAAATCGATATTCCGAAACGGATTTCCGAATGTATGTGACCGCCCTTAATACATAAAATCTGAAAAAGGATATCCTGTCAGACACAAGAATGTGATGCAATGACAAAGACGAGTTGGTGGTGGATCGCTTGCCCAAGAAACGTAACCTCAGATTCAACTTTGGATCGCAACAGACATTTTCGCTTGTTCATTCATTCAGTCACACGGTCACTCCGTTCGAAATAACAGAAATTAGAAAAGCTAACCGTTTCAAATTTTACACGAGGATTCTTTTAAGGTCTGATTCATGTAAAATAGTTACCTAAATTTAATAATAATAATAAATTCCCACATCATCTCATACATTGACCTGACTCCGTGGTAAGTTGCTTAAAGCACTTGTATACCGTCAACGAATGCCAGTCAACAGAGGAATCACAAATATACTACTTTACATATATTTGACATCCAAATACAGAACAAACACAAATACCATCATATAAATATTTGCTCTGAGTGGGAATCGAGCCCACGACCCCTGATGCACGAGACAGGATCTGCGCCATCGGGTCCGTCAACAATAATCTTTATAACGACTAGATACCTCTGTAATTGTCAAACTATGTATGTAATATCAGCGGAATCGGTACATTTGTATAGGAAAACGTGTTACGAAATCGGGGCGTGCTGCAGATTTACCATATTCTTTAAAACAACATACATACATAATTTTACCCGTGAAATACGGGCAGAGTAGAATAGTACCTCCCCCTTTACCAAGTGTCGTAAGGGTATATCCATCCGAAACAGTGTAGCTCAAATGAACAGAACGAAGATGGGCAGTAGCATTCCCGCCGCGAAAGTAGGGCTCTGCCATACCAGACAGAATCGGGGTTAGGAAAAATATGTTCCAGGTACACTGCGCTATTTGTTAAATGATGTAACAATAGAATAACCGCAGAGGAGGAAACGGAATGAATAAACCAAGTGACGGTATAAAAATCGTATTTAACGAGTTTCGAGAACTGAACGCGCGCGCGCGCGTCGCTCTATTCCAACAAAACATAGCAAGTGTGTGAAGGATAGTATCGTGTATTGAACCCGCGTCTTGTATATTGTATACAGTACAACCATTGTATACGTATACTGGCATCGCGCGCTGCGCTTGCATTAGCGTATTAAATAGTGCATTTGTATGCTCGTCGACTATACTTTTTTGAAAGCACCACTGTATTGCAGTCTGTCGTCTTGTTTTAGTTTTGATAGTAATCTAGTTCTGCTCAAAGGTTTGACGTGTGTACAGTATTACTGCAATTTCATTTTTTGTATGTAAATCGATTTTAATAAAATAAAGACTCTTTCAAATCAAATAAAATCAAAGATCTTTCAAAACCGCTATCAGACACGTCTTCTCGATTTTATTGTAGTACAGTAATGATAATAATAATTTATTTTTGTCACCACAAACATACCATTATTCTTATGCTATTACAATAAATCTTTGAATTTATAATTCGTGGGAGACTGGAGTCTAAACTAGGCACTGATCGGCCTAGTTTAGACTCCAATCTTCCACTTCAGTTTAGTTAACATTACATTACATTTAATCTTATTATAATACAATATTAAAGACTCTTGTGTGTGTGTACATGTGGGTATGGGGCACGTGTGATGTTGATTAAAGGTATTGATATGTTGAACGATTTGTTACAGCCATGTGGCTGTACATCAAAAAATATATATTTTTCAAAAATTTTCAACCAATTTTGAATTAATTGTTTAGAGTAAAGTTCACTATCAATGAGAAGATACTGATAGACTTTTTATAAGTTTAACCGTCGCGGTATGTTAAGTATCAGCTATTGCATTAAATATTTGTTATACATAGGTTATTTTTTTAATATAAAGATATTGTGTCTCGATTACGATGCCCAAAGTAGATTGTATGGGAAAGATAACTCCTATATTTATTCAGAGGCTATCCTCTGAATAAATATGTGTAAGATAGGTATGTGATATAAAAGTAACTTTGTGTAGATTAATATCGAGCGATGAGTGCGAGATATTTATATTAGATAAATCGAATGACAAGTTGTTGCTGCCAGTGCCTGGGAGTATGCCAGATCTTTGTCTAGAGCTGGGAAAAATTATTCTGTTAAAATTAGTTTCCTGTTACCAATGTCATGTATTTCGGTTCGCGTAATAAGCCGAGCCGGATGAAAAGTAAAATGGACGCCTTACAAGATGCAATATGAGGAAAAATATACATTTTATATTTGGGTCTGCTTTGGATTACAAGCATTGCAGATTTTTTTATTGTATGTGATAGAAAGTAGTTGATTTAGAGAAAGTTTTAATTAAGTGCATTGTTTTGATGATTTAAAAAAATAAACATGATTGTTGTGTAGAAATTACACACAAAATAAATGGAATTATAAAAGAAACTCACGTCAATTAGTATGTAATTGGAATTCTTCATTTTCCAGGTTTCACGCACACACTCACACGCACAAACAAAAAAAACGTATGCACAAACAACACCGTACACTATTGCAGAAACTGCATCGCAGCCAGTTCAAACTTTCGACCACTATCGGAACCTGAGGTACGCAGAGTTCGCCCGCCTCCTCCCCTGAGACACGCGACGCATTTTACACACAAACAAAATATGAAACAATCCGCATAACGTAGTTCACGGAACTTTTGACATAAAACAAAAACGCAAGCGACGAGTCTATTTCGGAAGAGCGCCAGCGAAACTGACTACTGTACTGGCTGACTAGTCAACTCGGCCGTGCCCGCGTGAATACCGGCGAGAAAGGGACGGGTAGCGCGTTATCGCGGAGAAGGGTAAGGGATCGCGCGCGCCAGACAGGGACGGGTGCACGGGTGCGCTCGGCGCGCGCGTTCCCGTTTCGCGCGAGCGTCCGAAGTCGGACCGTGGTCATCCTATTTATCTCGAATACTCATTATTGAAGTCATTATTACTTGTTAAACGATATTATGCATTAATCTCTTAATAATATACACACTTAAATATTTGGGCATCGTTTTACATTGTCATAATTATAAAAATTATACTTTGCATTTTAATAAATAGGCTCGTACCAGATACGACGTATCGTCCAAAAACAGACTTAACTGCCAAATAGCTCGCACACAATTGAAAAACATGAATCAACGCAAAAGGTTTACAAGTTTGATAAAATGTGTCAACCATTTGTTATTTAATTGATTATAAATAGAGGTCGTTATACATTAATATCTGTTTAAGTATTCCCCATGTTATTTAAAGCTTTAAAAAGTTTTTTAATTTATGGTGTTTACAAAAAAAGCGTCCAGGCAACTGTTTAGAAAACCGCTTAAAAATTAGCAAGCAACCTTATTATAATCAATTACAAATAGCACGATAGATTTTAAAACAAAATATTAATGAGACATTATAATACTATTTGGCTCCGAATGCAAACAATACTCTGCGTGGAATAAATATGTAGAAGTTGGTTGGCCCGAACATAATAGATTCCGAAAATAGTTGTTTAAAATTAAGCAGCCATTGTTTGACGACGGCAAGCATCGACATGAACAAATATTATTAATAATTTTTAAGATAATTCACGTAGTATTTAACTCTTGCACGAACAATGAAGCATTTGTAGTTTAATTAAAGTTTAATATAGATAAAATAAAATCGTACATAGACATGACATAGAAATAAGAAAATTAACACTTGTGTTACGGATATATATATATATATTTGATGGGAATGTTCCAGCCTATCCCCGAATTCGGGTTCTCGGTTTGTGGGAAGTCCACTGCTGGACATGGGCGCTGTGCAATCGTGTTGGCAATTGCAGAGCGCAGCTTTAGCTACTGGGAAGCTGCTGCCCTTTCTTACCCTCTGCATTGAGCTGAATTGTTTCGGATGGATATACCGCCATCTGTCGGGTCTGGAACCTTAGTCGCCTCTTACGACACTTGGTGCAGGGGGAGGTACTTGACTACTCTGCCGGTACTTCACGGCAAATAATAATAATATTTAATCCATAATCCAGATATAATCATATGAACATAAATATAAATGGACAGTACCACAACTGCCCTTATCAGTATCACGGACGATAAAAGGTTAGGCATGGAAATTAGAAAAGTCACGGTTTTAGGACTACTTGATTTTAGTAATGCCTTCAACACCGTAGATTTTGATGCTTGGGGATGCTTGGCCTTCCTCGCTCCCTTAACATATCTCCATCGGTTGCTGATTGGTTTCATAATTACCTGTCTGGTCGCCGTCAGCGTATTTGCATCCAGGACAATTTTTCGTTTTGGAACTGTACGTCAGTTGGTGTACCGCAGGGAAGCGTTTTATCCCCATTACTCTTTGGGTAATTATTAATACCATCTCCAACAACCTTAGTTCTTTCTACCATCTTTACGCAGATGACCTACAAATTTATCGACAGGCATCTCTCATGGACTTAGATGATGCTATTAGTGCTTTAAATAACGATCTTGTTAGCATCAATGATTGAAGTGAAAGATTTGGGCTTAAAATTAACCCTATTAAAATATAAGTAATTGTGGTGGGTAGCTTCAGGATGAGTTCAAAAATTAATTGGTTTACTGTACCGCACTTTAATGTAAACGGTGTTTCTATTCCATACAGTAGAACCGTTAAAAATTTAAGAATACTTATGGACAGTAACTTGTCCTGGACTGCCTCTATGGCATGCCTGCCTCTATGCCTCTGCGGCTTCTTTAAAGCGTTTGCGAAACTTTCTTCCTTTTGCCATCAAAATCGCGCTTGCTCAATCCCTACTTCTACCAGTCCTTGATTATGCCGATGCCAGTTATCTAGACCGTACAGAGGATCAACTTGAAAAGCTTGAGCGTCTTCAAAACATCTGTATAAGATTCTTTTTCGACTTACGTAAGTTTGATCATGTGTCTAACTTTCGTACTAAGCTCAAACTTCCACCGGCTTTAACATTATATCTATCTAAAGGTTCCCTGTAAAATATTGCATTTAGCGATAAGACCGCCTCTTGTGCCTATTATTCCATGTTTTTGTGATGTTCTTGTTTTGTTTTCATTGGTGTACAGTAAAGAGTATATGTTTATTATTATTATTAAATAAAATCACCAGTAAAAAGTGATCGTCGGCAGCTGTGTTAGTATTAAACTTTGTTACAGCTGCTCGCGTCTTCCATCATGTTCAATACATAGATATATACACATATCATAGCGCATAAACTTAAAATAACAAACAAAAACTCCGGTTGTCACAATCAGTGCGTGTAAAGGAAAAGAGATATTTAAACGCGCAGAAACTTCAGTTTGCTTATAATTTATATGTGTAAATTCTGTACGAGACCTATCGACCGAGCGATCACCTAAAGGTGCCTCTGAAGCTCAGTTTCAGCTCGGTTTTCCATCGTGGGGGACAGTTACGTTGTTCTCAAAGGAGAAGAAGTGAGTGCAGCCGGTCATCGCTCGAGGGGCAGGGACTGCACGCGTTCACTGAATGCGATGTGCTCCACGACAAGTGAAGTGTTTGCGAGTGCCAGTGAGAGGGCGACGGAGGAAGGTATTTCCAGAAGATAATATTTACATGAGGACCATTAACAATGGTCGTCTACATTGGTACCTCACTTTCACCTATTTCTACCACCAAATAAGGTGAGGGCTGGGAAATTACTAGGTAGATGTGAGGTGTCATATTTTTGTGATGACGAGCTAACCGTATGGTTCTTTGCTGACTCCATAATATAATATATAATAATATATAAACGAGCGTCTGCAGGCTGCGGTCACGTTTACCATCAATGTCACCGTATGTTTGTTTGGAACTTCATAATATAAAAAAAAGAACAATTTGTCACAGGTATCAGGCGGTACCCAAATATACATCTTTGCCATGCCTGAGAATGCTCTGCCTTTGCGCTACCAAGGACTTAGCAGATGCGTCGAATTGTTTCTAGTGTACTTTTTTGTTCTACGTTATCAGCGCTATTCCTTCAACGTTATATGTAATTACCCATAAACACTCGAATAAAGAAGAAAAATATTAAATTACTTTAGAGTTTTATTTAAAAAGCCTGAAGCCTCCCCGCCTAAATCTTGAGACAAGTTCATTTTTTCTAGTAACAATTATTATCTATGTTATAAAGCTGAACAGTTTGTATGAACGCGCTAATCTCAGAAACCGCTGTTCCTATTTGAGAAATTCTTTAAGTGTCAGATCAGAGTCCATTTATCGAGGAAGGCTATACCCTCAAAGTCACTATTCCACGAGGACAAAGTCGCGGGCACTGCTAGTCACAATTCAGCATTTTCCATGCATAAAACTTTAAAGTATTTTAAGCAGAATAGAATAGTACCTCCATCTGTACCAGGAGTCGCAAGAGGTACCTGAGGTGTCAGAACCGATAGATGACGGTATATCCATAGGAAACAGTGCAGCTCAAATGCCCAGGGCAGGGATGGGCAGCAGCCGCGCATGCTGCCCATCCCATGCAAAGCTGCGCTTTACGATTTCTAACACGCTTGCTCAGCGCGGCAATTATGAGCGAAATTCCCCCTTTCTTGGGGAGACCTATGTCCAACAGAACCCTTCCAATGGCCGGCATGATGATGATTCATAGAAGTTATGCTATCGGTCGGACTATATCGATGCGTGCTTGCAGCACAGTACATCACTGCTATTGTCAATTTCTATCACGCATTTTTTAAATTCAAATTAATCTATTGCTTGTCACATTCCTTGTATATGGCGGGAAAATGTAAATTAGAGTTTAATATGATGCCCTGCTAGAATTGTTGGTATCTATAACAGACAGACATATGCTGCCTTTTTTAAAGACTTTTATAGGGTGTACATTACTATACTACATAATTTTGATCTTTCTCGTGGGGCTCACACAGCGTTTACAATGTTTGTAATAAAAAAAAGGTTATTTACGTCTTTACATTGGGCACCTAAAATTAGCAATTCTCTACTATATTATGTATTTATTATACATATAAATCTTCGGCTGGAATCACTCTAGCAATCAAAAAGCCGCATGGAAATCCGTTCCGTAACTTTAAAGATCTAAGGGATAGACAGACAGCGGAAAGCGAATTTGTTTTATACTAATAATAATAAGTTATTGATCTACTCCAAAAATAACCTAACCTAATTACACAAATACCTAAAAACCTAAGGTACGTAAAGAAACGTATACAAAGGTTTAACATAGCAGCGCCATCTATTGATTACTAACTTAATCCAGTGAACGATATCGCCATCTGTAAAAATTGTTTGGAGTTTACAGATAATTGTGAATGTCAAATAATAGACAAATTAATTTGCAATAAAATAATATTGAAGCTATAAATTGAGATGTAAGCTATCCTATCTTTTAAATTTAATTTAAAATCGGTTAAGTAGTTTCAGAATCTATCGCGAACCAACAACGTGACACGTGATAGATATATCAAGATAAATATAAGATTTACAATAAAATTAATTACAAAAAATTAACTTCTAATTTACAATAAGGTTTAGTACAATTTCTGAATTCAATCTGGGATCAAATCTTCAATTTCTGGAATCAAAAAAGTCTGGATTATAAAAAGACGTTAATACGAAAACATGGCATTGATAAATTAATAAATTTTAATAAAGAGGAAGAGACGTTGCTTTTTTTGTTTTTTAGCGTCTAACTTATTTATTTATGATTCTAGCAACACTTATTAATGAGGAATGTTTAGAATTTTAAATATTCTTGTATTTTTTAATGTAATTAGGGCCCGATGGCGCAGATTTTACTGATCCTATCTTATGTGTCAAGAGTCGAGGGTTCGATCCTTACACAGAACAAATATTTATATGATGATAAGTGTCTGGGTATTAAAAATATGTATTTAAGTATTACATTTGTGATTCCTCTGTTGTCTGATGCATGGAACACAGGACTTTAAAACACAAGTAGATGATATATTGACGCTGGTTCTCAAACTATATGAACCTATTTCTGATGTGAGGCAACAGATCTACCTACCAAAATCTGTCAAGTTTGTGCAGTCAATTTTGAATTCAATGTCTTACTCCTTTAGGTGAATATCGATTGCAAAGATTGGACAGATTTGAATAGGTGGATCTGTACATTATTATTCTTATCTATATTGTATCATATATGTTTATTGATACAAATATACATGTATGTAATGTTTTATTTTGCATATATATTGTCTGCACCATTATATATTCTTTTTGTGTTACGTGTAATGGTTGAATGACGATAATGCAATTTGACATTAAGTCCGCCATTTTTAAACTAGATCGAAAGACAAGCATAGGAGTCCGCGTCACTGCAGCCTATAGACGCTCGTTATATCACCAGGATATCATTAATGCGCTGCGAACCTTGTGACTTGAGGATATTATGCCACATTACCCAGTAAATTCACTGTCTCTCTCACCAATGCGAACACTGCTATTTGGCGGTAGAAAGAGGTGCGCGTGATGTACCTTAGACGACCTTTTGTATGAGGTCATGTATCTATATTTTGTCATCATTTGTGCAATAAAGTTCAGTTAATAAATAAATAAAAAAAACTACACTTAATAGTTCTAATTACACTTGCCATGGTTCTTAAATGAGAAGCTTCCTTCATCCCTCCCGCAGTGCTGGTAATGACGTCTGAGTCCAGCATTATGGTAGTCTCTGAAAAAAAACACATCTAGGTTTTTGAAGCCAGAGAATCGCATACGTCATTCTGAGAACAATTCATGAATTATTTAGTTATGCAAATGTATACAATATTTCTCAAAATCATGTATCATGCATTACTTAGAAAAAAAAGTGGAGATCCATTTTAGACGTGGTCTAATTAAAAAAAAAATGTGGTTAACTACCCGCCAAGATCCTTTTTCTCGGGAACGTGGGATGTTAAGAAATTAATAATCTCTGCGTCATGGCATTTCAAAGATTGAAATATTTTAGCCTTATATTCAACTTTGAACGGGAAAATCAAAACCTGTTCATCATTAGTCATCGTGACGTGATGGTATATAAGCTTTCTGGGGATTGGACGATCTAACACTGAATAAATGATAAAACTGCCTAGGATTAAATTGCTCTAACCTAGCTTTAAGACAACGGTTTGTTTGCGCCGACGCCGGTAGGGGTTTCATTAACACTAACTATTTAGTATTGATGGAACCTTTACACCACCAGTTTTTCTTGTAAGTTTTTTTCTGGTGGCTCGTGTAATGAACCTCCATTAAACTTAGTTTTAAGACCCGTCTGATGCCGGCAAGCTAGTATAAGGTAGACCTAATTTATATGTTAGATGACTCTTATGACCATATTGGATCATCAGGGTCTGATATCTGTATAATTAATATAATACAATTTAGGTCTACTTGACTAAAGAATAATTTTATTCGAAAGTTTTTTTTTAATTGAACCTGTAAATTCAGAGATTAACGCGTTTAACTGAACAAACTCATCGGATTTTAAATATTAATATAGAGAGAGAATGGTAGAGGAGTACTACCTCTCATTGAAGTACATGTGTGTATGCGTGTTAGTGGATGTATTTCTTTATATATTTTGATTGTTTATATATTTACATTAGTTTAATTTATTATATACCTTGAAGAGAGCGCTCGCCAAAGAGTTGCCTGGAAGAGATCGATTTATCGATATCGCGAAGAGGCCGCCTATTGTACTGTACTGTTGTATGTTTTCTATGTTATTTGAATAGTTTTTGCTGTTTATGGTATGTACAATAAATAATATTACTATTATTATTATAGATTAAGCCGTGAGGTACCGGCAGAGTAGAATATCACCTTTGCCTGTACCAGATCTTCTAAGAGAGCTCAAATGTATAGAACGGGGATGTGCAGCAACATCTCCCCCGTCGCGAAAGCTGCGCTCTGCGATTGCCAACACGCTTGCCCGGCGCGGCAATTAAGGGCAACATTCCCCTTTTATTGGGGAGGCCTAATACAGATATTAAAATAGGATTTATCATTTTAATTTTCAAGCAGGGTTGGCAAACAAAGATGGAAACTAAAGTTTACTATTAACAATTTTTTATAGCTTTTTGAGTTGTAACAGTCTGCACGTCCGAATCTAACGGCGCCTTATCGCTTTGTTGGACTTGCAAAAAAAAACATTTGCAGTGGCCAGCAAAAAAAAACATGTCCAAAAAGGTTATAAACTTTTTTTGAATCGGCCTAATGGCTGGCAAAGTAAAAAAAAACGGCCAAGTGCGAATCGTATTTCCGCACAAGGTTCCTGTGCCATTCGGCAAAACTTGTTTTTTTAGGTAGCGCAACCCACTTTTCGTTGTGGTTTTCAATAATTACATAAATATACCACGTCTGTGTCCCACCGGGGAAGGCAGAGACAATGGATCTCTACTTGCTACGATCTAGTCATACACTCGCTTCCTTTACTCGCGTTCTATCAAACACGCTTGTTTATTCTTGGTAATTTGGCCCTGGTCTTTCTTTAAGTTTTCTAAGTTTCGTACTCCTACCAGATATTTTTATTAAATATTTGTGCTGTCATTCTACTTTCATCTATCCTTTCTATATGTTCAAACCATCTCAACGTTACTTTCTGTTCAAGTCAACAATTAGTAGTTCGTAAAAATATCTATAGATGGCGCTGTACGCTGTTACATCATCCGGTATTACGGTATTTAATACATAATAATCTTTTAGTTCAGGTTATAATGTTGTAGTTTTATTTAATTAATACCCAAATACAATTATAGTCAGCATCCAGTTCAATTAGGCCAAACTAGGTCAATTAACACCTTCTCTATTGTTGTCACAACATCATCTTTTACACCACATCGACCTGTTATATCACATTACCGAATATTTTCACTGGATCTCTTAAAGTTGCGTTAAAAAGCAATGAGAACACTGCAATTTGCAGGTAGAGATAGGTGAGAATTAGGTCTAGGTAGGTTAGGTTAGGTTATCTACCTATTGAGTACGGAATCCTAGAAAAATAGATACCGTTCATTCTTGTGAACGCGTATCACGTTTGGGATAAAACTGCTTTTATAGTGCAAAGTAAGTAGCTGACACTGCAGGCATTGTCCTGTCTTACATCACAACTACTTCTGGACATAGGCCTCCCTAAGAAAGGGGGAATGTAGCCCATAATTGCCGCGCTGGGCAAGCGCGTTGGCAATCGCAGAGCGCATCTTTCGCGATAGGGATGCTGCTGTCCATCCCCACTGTCTGGGTGTTAAATATATGTATTTAAGTAGCATATTTATGATTCCTCTGTTGTCTGATGTCCGTAACACAAGTGCATTGAGCGACTTAATTCGGAGTCAGGTCAATGTATGAGATGTCGTATAAATTGATTAATTAATTAAACCATCGCTATAAATTGTGTTTGGCGTGAGGTACCGGCAGAGTAAAATAGTACCTCCCACTGCACCATGTGTCGTTAGAGGCGACTAAGGTGCCGGAACCGACAGATGGCGGTTTATCCATTCGAAACAGTGCAGCTCAATAGCACAGGGCGGGGATAAGCAGCAGCATCCCCGTTACGAAAGCTGCGCTCTGCGATTGCCAACACGTCTACCCAGCAATTATGGGCAAGAAACCTCCTTTCTTCAGCAGTGGACTTTCAATGGCTGGTATGATGATGACATACATTGTGAACAATCCTGTATATAGTTATAACAAAATATAAATTATATTTTGTTTTTGTGGAAATTCTATTTTGTTTATGGTGTTATGTTATAAATGCGATACATTTCTATTTGGTTCAATCTGAAGACCCAGAAATCTAAATGGTATTTATTATTATGTACACAACGTTCACTAATTAAAAAAAAACTACTCTTTTGACAGCTTTTACATAAGTGGGACCTTTTAAAAAACCTTCTGCATTAGTACCTCACTTTGACCTATTTCTACTGCCAATGGGTGCGAGAGGCAGTGAAATTACTAAGCATATGTGACATAGTATCTTCAATTCACCGGGATGGCGACGCGCTAGTGATATCTCTGTGATGACACGAGCGTCTACAGGCTGCTGTCATGTTAACTATCAAACGGACAGTATGCTTGTTTGCTGACTTCATTATATATCAATAAAAACAAGTAATTTTTTTACGCGTTTTATTTCAAGATTGAGAATAGTTGCCGCAAGGTTACCGAAATGTGGAGCAAATTGTTTCATGAACCGTGTTTTAAAGCTGTTGAAAGAGTAATTTAGCTATCTCCAATCTTGTCTTTGGCCGGCATAGGTTTAGTCGAATTACACATTTGCTAAGAAGATTCTCGTAGGAGTAAACATTTTATCGAAAACTTAGATGAGTAAACTAAATGTAAACTTATAAAGAGAAGAAATCAAAAAGGGAAGCGAGGGAGGTGTGAATCGTAGAGCACCACTTCGCGACGAGGATGCTGCTACACATCCCCACCCTTAACCCTTGGGTAGTATTTAAGTTATGCTGTTTCGGATGGATATCCCGCCATCTATCGGTTCCCTTACCCAGTCGCTTCTTACGACATCTGGTACAAAGGGAGGTACTATTCTACTCCGCCGGTACCCTATGGCTAGTCAAGTGAAAAATATTCTCATATACATATAATTTAAACCTGCAGTGCCCGGCGGTGTCACCCGCGTTAAATAGTGGAACCTTCATACTAATTTTGCTCCCCCTTTTACATTCTCAAGGGATGATTTTTGAAAAATGTTTACTGGTGTTTCGTGACTCTCAATGAAGAACCTACATACTGAATGTCATTGGAATAACTTCGAAAACAAAGCAAAGTGTAATACTAACATTGCACCTTTCATGCTAACATTTTCAATTTATTTTTTGTTCATCGTCCTAACGTCCCCTACGATATAAAAACAACCCATGTGCAAAATTTGAAGTTTCTAAACTTACAGTTTAGTTCCTGTGTTATGTCAGTCAGTCAGTCATCTTCTCCTTTTTTACGTAAATATACAAAACCCTTTTTATATATAAATAGAATAAAAAATATCTCCAATATGTGAGGTCTGCCTCGCATGAAACAGACCTCATACAAATAGTCATCTGCATCGGTATTTCACTCTTTTTTCTACCTATTTCTTTTTCACTATATTCCTACCGCCAAACAGTAGTGTCCGCATTGATGTGTTTCGGTCTGAAGAGTGAGAGAAGCAGTAAATTTAAAGGGTAATGTGTCATAATATCCTCAAGTCACAAGGTTGGCATCGTGATAGTGATATCCTTGTGATATTACAGGAGTGTATTTGCAGTGACGCTTACTATAACGTTATTTTATTTCTTACGATGTACAATCAATATGTTTGTGCAGCGAACGAACAAACCGTGAAAGCCTTCGAGCCTTCAGTGGTGCTTTATCGCTCGATAGCCGCTGCTATATGGGTCGGCGCGTACACTTGTGTTTGCCCATGTAGCAGCACTTAATGAAATCGGCCATAATCTAAATCTCCTAACCATAACAAATAGTTACTAGGAAACTATGATGTTACAGTACGGTAGACATAATCATCAAATATCAGGCTTTGTTAGCCCTTGGTGGATATTCCATGGATGACTAGGCCTCCTCAAGAGTAACCTGTTTGCTAGATGGGCAGATGTGGCGGAAAAAAATAAATATGTACATGTTCATCTATGTTATATGTATCTGTCCGTATGCAGAACCGATGCCTGATGGAGCCGTAAGGTTTTAGAATGGATACCATGTATCAGCAAGCGCAGCGTAGGACGTCCACCCGCAAGAAGGCTGACGATTTGACTAAAACCGCAAGATCGCGCTGGACATGGGCCGCATACAACCGGTCCGATGTGTGGATGATTTATCATATATAATGATGATCTGTCAATAGCTTTTTTTATTTGATCAGGTCGACAAACAAGTATACAGTCTGCGTGATAGTAAACGTCGCAGCAGCCTATCGTTGGTTGTAATATCACAAGGATATCACTAGCGCGTTGCCGATCTTGTGACTTGAAGATATCAGAAAAGATCACATGACCCAGTAATTTCACTGCCTCTCTCACCCTTCAGACCGGAACACAGCAATGCGAACACTGCTATTTGGCGGTAGGAATAGGTGAGAGTGAGGTATTAAATCAGGCTCAGACAAAGTCGCCTTTTGTATGATATCTACCTCATGTGCTGTGGGTTCATTTTCAATTGGGAAAATCAGACAGACTGGCCATATCTGTAGTCGTATGGGTACCAGAGTGTTAGATACAAAAGTAGGTACTCTAAGTAAGTGATGTCTTAAAACTTTGGATAGTCACAGCTGCGAAATGGAGAGTCGACTTACTAATACAAATGTAGGGCTCTTCTCCGAAAAACAGTAAGGATGAGGAAATGGAAGAGAATTCAAAATATTAAGTAAGATTACAATATCTTGTCTCTAGTTATTTCAGACATTTATGCGGTCCTGGCGGTGCAGATGGTAGTGATCCAATCTTTTGCGCCTAGGGACGTGGATTCGATTCCCACACAAACATTTATATGATGACATTTGTGTTTGTTCTGTGTCTTGTGTAGTCTGTGAAGTATTATAAATAAGATTCTTCTGTTGTCAGAGGTCCGTAACACAAGTGCTTAGAGCGACTTATCATAGAACCAGATCAATGTACCTAAAGGATGGTGTGGGTTTAAAAAAAATAAAATCAATAATATATATAAAAATATTTATTCTGGAATATGACCAAGATTTGAAATGCCAATACAATATTAATAATATTCTTTATTGTACATACCATAAGCAACACGTTCAAATAACATAGAAGAACATACAACAGTACAGTACAATAGGCGGCCTTATCGCATAGAGCGATCACTTCCAGACAACCTTTGGACAGAAGAGAAATACAACAATAATAAGGCAGTTTGAGGTACATAATAAATTTAACCAATGTATAAATACAAACAATCAACATATATAAAGGAAAACATCCACCAACACACACACACACACTTACACTCAAACACACACACACACACACACACACACACACACACAGAGAGAGAGAGAGAGATGCATACATACAATACGTACATACACACACGGAACACACAAAAAACAATAATAATATTAAAGTAAAGAGAAGAATATAAAACGAATAATATGCAAGCAACAACTACAATGATAGGTAGTACTCCTCTCCTCCTCCGAAAAAGCGGCAGTGATTGCGCGCGTCTGATCAACAAAGGAAGCGCATTCCACAACTGAACAGCTTGAACTGTGAAGGATTTCTTGTAAAATATTGTGGAATGAACCGGCATCTCAAGTAGTAAATTCTCTGATGAGCGCAGAGAATTCTCGTGGCTGTCACCCAAAAACACAAAACGAGTTTTTAAGTAATTAGAGGAGGAAAGAGTGAACAATACTTTATATAGTAAAGAAAGAATAAGAGCATTCCTGCGAAGTCGAATAGGAAGCCATTTGAGCTCGTTACGAAATTTAGATACATGATCATATTTGCGTAAACCGAATATGAATCTGATACAAAAATTTTGAAGACGCTCAAGCTTCTCGAACTGGGCGTCAGTGAGATCTAGATAACACACTAAATAAAAGGAGAGATTGTGCAAGAGCAATTTTGGTAGCAAAGCGAAGAAAGTTCCTCAACCTTTTCAGAGAGGCCGCTGAGGCAAAAAATTTACGACTAACCACTTTTAGCTGAGTAGTCCAAGATAAATCACTATCCCTGAATACTCCCAGGTTCTTGACTGCTTTACCATAAGAGATAGAAATGCCGCCAAAAGAAGCTTGAGGAAGAGTTTGCCAATTGATAATGGAGATCATCCTTGGACTGCCCACCACACAGATTTGAGTCTTGGATGGGTTCATATCCAGACCATAACACTCACTCAACTTCTTAATGTGGGTCAGATCATTATTGATAGCATCTATAGCCATACTAAGGTCAGGAACTGGTGTTTGGTAGTAAATTTGTAGATCGTCTGCATAAAGATGGTAGGACGATAGAATGTTATGTGAAATTGAGTTTATAAATATAACGAAGAGTAATGGTGATCAAACGCCACCTTGCGGAATTCCAGCAGACGTAGAGCACCAAGACGATGATTCTTTTTCGATGCAAATGCGTTGCCGGCGACCGTACAAGTAACTATGAAACCAGTCAATACCCGATGGAGACACGTTAAAAGATCGTAGTATGCCACGCAGGATATCGAAGTCAACGGTATTAAAAGCATTGCTGAAGTCCAGCAGTACCAATACAGTGACTTTACCGATTTCCATTCCCGAACGTATATCATCCGTAATATTGACGAGGGCAGTTGTGGTACTATGGCCTGGTCTAAATCCAGACTGAAAGAAATATAGGAGGTTATTTTTATACAGGAAAGGTCTAAGTTGATCATGGATAAGGCGTTCTAGGACTTTGGAAAGAAACGAAAGAATAGAGATAGGACGATAGTCTGAAAGTAAGACAGGATTAAATTTTTTTGGTAAAGGAATAATTTGTGCTTCCTTTCATGCTGATGGAAAGATACCTGAGGACATCGAATAATTCAAAATATGACAAATTACAGGCAGGATAGGATCCAGGATAGGGAGGACCATCTTACGGGTGATACAGTCACTTCCAACCGCGTTGGAAGTTATAGACAATATACTCCTTTCAACATCACAAGCAGAAAATTGACTAAAGATGAATGGTGAATATTTCGGAGTTGACAAAGTCGCAAGAAAATTTAATAAATGTAATTTTTTTGTTCCATCTAAACTAGACGACGCTGTGAAATGATGACTACGAGAATTAAAATCAAGGAACTTGAGGGGCTGTAATGTGTCTACTTTTTCCGACTCCAATGGATCTAAGAAACTTCCAGACTGAAGCTGGATCACCATTTTGTACTGAATCATGAATATGTTGGCGTTGAGCATTTCTACACATCTTATTGCAGAGATTTCTAATGGAAACATATTTGTCACGATTAACCTTAGTAGGCTGACATTTAAATCTTGTTTTTGCAGCCGACTTTTTATGTATTGCTGCTTAATGCTATCAGTCAACCAAGGTGCCGGCAACTGTTTGTTTTTAACTGGTCGTATCGGAGCATGTATGTCGTAAAGCTGTGTTAGTTTCGAGACAAAAATGTCAACTTGCTCATTGACTGAAAGGGAGACGAAAAGCGGTGTCCAGTCAATTGTAATTGCATCATCATAAAGGCTATTATGGTCCATGCTACCAGAATTACGCTGCTGAAGAATTTTTGCTCTCGATTTGGGTGGACGTAATTTATAAGAAACTAAAATAAGATCATGATACGAGAAGGCGTCCGCTGAGCACTGACCGTGTTTAGCAACATTAATAATAGAGGAAACAAAAATAAGATCAAGTAGAGACGGGGCGGAGTTAGGAAAATGGTGAGTAGCATCAAGGGATAAAGGAAAGAGATTGTTTGATTCCAGAATTGAAGTAAGGGATAAAGTACGAGAGTCGTTTTTAAGAAGACTGGTATTGAATCACCCATGATAATTGTTTGACTGTAAGAAGGGACGAGCATTTCTAGGATGGAGGCGAAACTAGAAAACGTAACGAAGGACAGTAGAAGACTCCTAGCAAAATC
Source organism: Heortia vitessoides (assembly GCA_020976665.1). NCBI lineage: Eukaryota > Metazoa > Arthropoda > Insecta > Lepidoptera > Crambidae > Heortia > Heortia vitessoides. The sequence goes on from JACJUM010002525.1 coordinate 17,250,596, forward strand.
TTAGAGTGATTAAGTTCCACCTCAATAAAAAGATGCTCGCCGGCGTTGGATACAGGAAGCTGAGATGACCCATGTAAAACAATAAAACTTATGTGTGAACGCAAATATATGGCAACACCTCCACCACCGCCCACGGAGCGATCATTTCTAATGAGATGATTCTGAGATAAGAATGGCGTGAATGTTCTTACAGCCAAAGGATGCAAGAATATAAGGGAAATGAGCAGGAATGCTTTGGGCATTAATGTGAACCACGTTAAAATTTCGAGAGACATCAGAGAGCTGTAAAGATATCGTCTCGGAGAGGGAAGGAATACCACTGAAACTGTCATTGTCACTTTCAACAGAAAAAAAACTATCATTATCAGATACAGACATATACAACACAATTAAATACAAAAAAAATGTAGCTACACTATTTTATATACAAAAAAACTAGTACTACTACTAGTAACATTTGCCAGTTGCGTGTTTATCTATAATTATATACTAAATAGATACAAAACGTTAAAATAATAATTATTATATATTAAAAATAAAAAAACAAATCCAAAATAATCAAATATAAAGAGTTATGTTAAATGTAAGTCCATAATATAAATAAAAAAAGGATGAAAGAATAACAAATAAAGACAAATGAAAAAAAAATTTTAATGCAACAAAATTTAAAAAGCGTTATGGCATTATAATCTTAAGTCACATAACAGTGAAACGGAACGCAGACTGATTTATCCAGATTTATCCAGTTAGTATTAGGAGGTAGAAATTTAAAAAAAAAAATCTTACTGTAAAAAGAAATAACTGCACTCAGAAACGAAAATTCGTGAAATTACTTCTTATGTGTACGCTTAATTCTTGTTGGCATCGTTGGCGCAGAAGTCACTACAACATCACTGGTATCTGCAGCTTTCTTCTCGATCCTGTTCAAGTCCGCAGCGCTTGAGATCCGGTGTCGCGTATCATCTGAGCTAAGGACAAATATGTCTCCAGCCCGGGTCCAGCACCTTTCGACGCCCAGTTTCTCGCGCGCTGACAGGAACAAGCTATGCCGGTGCTTTGTCAAGAACTCAGACACTAATTCTTGAGCCCTTGAGCCGCTTCTTTGCAAACCACATGGCATCCCGTGATTCCATGTCAGGAGTTTCACCAGCAATGGACGTGGTTTTCGGTTTGTAGTAACTTTTCCCATCCGATGATAGCGCTTTATATTAGAAGAATTGATATTACTAAGCTTTAGTCCAGACTTAATAATATTCTCCACCACTGCAGATGGATCCTCCCTATTCTCTTCCGCAACACCATGGAGCAGCAGAATCTTCTTCCGCCCCCGCATCTCCAACTGATCCAGTCCCTGGGCCAAGAGCTCCACTTGGTTTTGTAAATGACTTAGCGACTGAGTATAAAAATGTATAAAAATGTCAAACAAAGCAAATTCCGCGGGCAGTGATGTACTGGTGGCAGGTTCTGGGGTCTTTTTTATTTCAGCTTCAAATGCAGCATCATCACCTGCACTTTGCGAGCAATGGAGGCCCTTAAGACTTCAATTTCTGAAATGTCCAACTTGTTCAGAACAATGATGATGCCTCAACGTGATATGTGATATGTTGTGATAGGAATAAAAACACTGAACCGGCAAGTCAATAACTAAATGTTTGTGTATTGAATTAAACATTTCTGTGAAATGTTGTTAAATAATTTATAATCAATTATATAATAAAATTTACTTGTTTAACAAAAATATTAGCCTTTCTTTCGATCGAAATATTATGTTTTACTCACGTAATTCTTCTTCCTCCTTCCTGTGACATATAATTTACTCACTTACTCTCAAAACTTATCCCACTTCCTAATAATATAATTTTCTATTTATGAATTAGTTGTTGAAATCAGTTCGGTCATTTCTGAGTTTATTTGTCACTAACGTACAAAAATACAAACCTTGTTTAAATAGTTCTATTTAAGTATAAAAGACATAAGAGCGGTCTCTTATTTTTTTTTCCAAAATATTGCTTATGTCACTTGGTGAAGAAGTGGCTCACCATGATCGCCCACGAACGCGTGCATTTTCTGCCCCCTCAAGCGATAACCGGCCGCTCTAGTGCAGAATTGACGTCTGAGACGGTTTTTAATGAGTCGTCACAAAAATCGCCTGCATTAGTACTTCACGCTCACCTATTTCGTCCACCAAATAGCAGTGTTCGCATTGTTGTGTTTCGGTCTAAAGCGTGAGAGAGGCAGTGAAATTACTAGGTCAATGTGACATAGTATTTTCAGACCATAGAGTTGGCGATACGCTAGTGATATCTATGTGATGACACGAGCGTCTATAGAATGCGGTTACGTTTACCATCAAGCAGATCGTATGCTTGTACCCTGTTCAAACTCGCGTCAACGAAGATACACTGCTTATAAGGTAGATTCTTGAGTAAAGGAGTGCAACATGGTGTACCTTTGTGTGCAATGTATGCGCACTTTAAGAATTGAGTGCATTAAAAAATGGTTCGATATTTATCGCGTTCACATTATAGATCATCATTTTCCGTTGGGTGCGAGCAGAGCAACATATTAC
>JACJUM010002525.1:17255231-17268352 GCA_020976665.1 Heortia vitessoides
CAATTAACACCATGGAACCACTTTATGAGATTTACTTCGTGACGAGAAAATCATGCAACTTAAAAGTCAATTCATTTGCGGAAAATGTCATCTTTATGGTCTTATCTCTATTTCAGTGAAATAACTAATTGACCTCTTTAAGTGCAATAGACTGAAAATATGTGTTAGGCATTCTGTATCACTAATTCGGTGGTTTCATTAAGTTAAATAAACAAAGAGACGATACAACAACTCCAACTCAAAATATTCTTTCTCTTACCTGAAAGATGTCTTTCATTTTGAAAGTATTTCTAGTCATTCATCTATAGCGCATTATCTGTTCTCTGTTTCTTAAGATATGTATCACTTAAGTAAGTCTAGCTTTATGATGATGATGACATCATCATATCAGCCGCAAGACGTCCACTGTTGGACTTAGTTCCTATTGGAAATCACTTGGAGGGGTCCAAGTGATTTCTAATAGGACCGTTCGAATGCGGTCTCCATCAAGCGCGATCCTGCAGTTTTATTCAGATTGTCTGCCCATCTTGCGGGTCAACGTCGTCGTCGGGTCCTACGCTGAGCTTTCCGGCACGTGGTCTCCATTCCAGAACCTTACGACTGCATTGTTCATCTGTTCTAAGTACTATGTGCCCTACCCACTGCCACTTCAACTTGCTAATCCGCTCGGCTACGTCAGTAACTTTTGTTCATTTACGTATCTCCTCATTTCTGATTTGATCGTGCTAAGGGACTCCGACATTGCCCTCTCCTTAGCTCGTTGGGCTTTGAAGGGCTCTATAAAAAATAGCCAATAAGGCCAATAGTTGGAGACCACGGTTCGCTGCCATAAATCATCGCTGGTAACACACATTCGTCGAAGACTCTCGACTCCAGAGACTTTTTTAATGAAACCAGTTTTTTTTTATATAAAATCACAGGAAAAACTTTATGTAAGGAAAAGGCGCATAAATTGAGCCCTGTGAAACGCCTGTTGTAACTAAGGTTCGGGGTGTTGGCTCCCTGTGGATATTTAACCTTTAAATTCTAATTTCTAAGTATTTAACAACTGTAATATCTCTCTGACCGCATAGTGACGTAGATTCCAGGTGCATTATTTGTAGTACCCTAAATCAAATGCTTTGGACAAATCACAGAAGTTCATCAATCACACAATCACATCATGCGGTTACTCTCAGAAAGCGAAAATGTTTCTCATAAGCTTCAAACTGGCATTTGTCGTATAGGAACCGCTAGTAAAACCAAACTGGTTATGAGTGATCAAAGTATTCCATTATTGCAATAAAAGTATCATCGTTGGAAGTCCACTGCTGAACAAGATTGCCATGCTGGGCAAGCGTGTTACTAATCAAGAGTGCAGCTTTAGCGACGGGAATGCTGCGGCTAAACCCCACCCTGCGCATTTGAGCTACACTATTTTGGATATATACTACAATGTCGGTTCTGGTACCTTATTGGCCTCTTACGGCACCTGGTACAGGGGGAGGTACTGTCCCGGTACCTCACAACTTAAGTTAAATCAATAAACAAAATCAATAGTATATTTAAAGAATTATTTTTACAAAATTACCATCTCCCCAGCACACGACTTATCTCTTATTTGATACTTAATACCAACACACATTTCACTTGTTATATTTGGTCAGACTGTCAGGATTGTTGTATTGCGTCTGAATTTAATGACTGAAGGGTCGGGTCCCTCCTCACAACTGAGACGGTAGATGTTTCTTTTTCTAGTAAATATTATCTTAAATATAATTTACTATTGTGTATGTATAAAATCTCTTATAGTAATTTGATATCCATTTCAAAGTCAAGGTTAAATATATCTTAATTTAAACAGGCCTATTATAATAATATAATCTACAAATATAGATTTGCTAATTACAATTTTACTCAAATGACCGATGACCCTGACAACCAGTGTTATAAGCGTCATTTAAACAAATAGGTCATTGAGTGTCCTACTTTAATACTAGTCTGCACCGAGGGGTCTTATAACTAAGTTTATAGCAGGTTCATTACGCGAGCCACCAGAAAAGAACCTGCAAGAAATACAGATGGCAAATGGCAGCTATTATTGGAATCCACACCGAAGTCGGTGCTAACAAACCATTGTCTTAATAGGAGATGTTGGAGCAATTGAATCCTAAACAGTTTCATCGCTAATATAATCTTTCAAGCAGTATAAGGCCTTAGCAATAAGTATATCCTTCACGCAATTCTTGAATTTATTTATAGGCATTTTTGTAATTACACTTGGGATTTGATTATAAAATCTTTATGCTTTATATTTGCTTACCTACAACATTAAAGAAATGGGGCTGACTTCTCAGCACATAGAGAATACTAGGAAAAATTCGATGTCTGCTGAGGTCTTGGCAGCACAACGGTTGGGAATAATCGAGTCCAACCTCATACCTGAGGCAGTTGATTTATTTTTCTAATATTGATCAGCATTTTTTATATCTAGCTTTTCTTAAACAGTTTAAGCAACTTTATTGGTATAATCAAAATTAATATCTTCATCAAACCAGCCATTATAATTCCATTGCTGGACATAGGCCTCACCAAGGGGGAATTATTGCTAGGAGCCCATAATTGCCGCGCTGAGCTAACGTGTTGGCAATCGCAGAGAGCAGTTTTCGCGACGGGGATGCGGCTGTCCATACCCGACCGGTGCATTTGAGCTGCATTATATCGGATGGATATACCGCCACCTGTCGTTTCTGGTACCTTAGTCGACTCTTACTACAGGGAGAGGAACTTTTTTTTCATTAGACTATAGATAGACGAGATAGACAGAGACTATAGACGCTGGTGATATCACAATATCACTAACGCGTTGCCAACCCTGTGACTTGAGGATATCATGTCACATTACCCAGTAATTTCACTGCCTCTCTTACCTTTCAAACCGGAACACAGCAAAGCGGAAACTGCTATTTGGCGTTAGAAATAGGTAAAAGGTATCAATGCAGACGACCTTTCGTATAAGGTCTACCTATTATTAGGTACTATTCTATTCTGCCAATTTTAATATAAAGAAGTTATCAGGCGGTAATTGGCCGCGTGGCCACCGGCCAGTACTGCAACTAGGCCAGTTGTTGGGCACCGGTGTACCGAGCATTGTTCTGCCGTCATTTTCGAAAATATCACACGCGCGATAAGAGTTTATTAGACTGTTACATTTATTTAACTACAAACCAGTAGTTTCAAGGGATTATAGCTTGTAAAGAACTGACCATAATTTTCACTGCAGTTTACATATAAAATTGGTATTATTAATTTACTTAGTTTGTTTATTTCTTCCTTTTCCACTGTGTATTTTTTCCCCACCAAACAAGACTTCTTGTCTAATCTGCTGCGTTGTTCTTTTTTATATCAGTTTCTTCTTTACAACCAAACGTTCTAACTTTCCAATTTCTTTCAATAAATCTCTTGTTTGTACCATTTTCTCTTTGTTGATTTTATCTGTTATAAAGTCTGGTAGACCGGCTGCTTATATCATTTAGGGTTCCTTGATTTTACGTATTTCTAGTTGAAGTTTATTTTTGTTATAGCGTATTCCAGTATAGATCGCAATTCATTATTGCAATGTCCACTGCTGGATTTAGGCCTCCCCCCCCCCTTCTACCCTGGGCAAGCGTAGTGGTAATCGTAGAGCGCAGCACTCGCGACGGGTATGCTGCAGCCCATCCGCACCCAGTTGTATTTAGGCTGCGCTGTTTCGGATGGATATACCTTCATCTATTGGATCCGGTATCTTGGTCACTTCTTACGACACCTGGTACAGAAAGAGGCTTTACTAGGATTAAAATATATACATATATTTTTCATATACAGTTTTAATAATAAAAACAAATTTTTATGATTTGAATAGGTCGATCTGTCGGTTTGTGTACGTGCATATGTTTATGGTTCTTTTCTAAATACTTTTAAGTGTTTTTTTTATTATTACACCAGGTTGACAAACAAGCATGCAGTTCGCGTGATAATAAGCCTCACTACTGCCTCTAGAGGCTCGTAATATCACAAGGACTTCACTAGCGCGTTGCCTGCCGCGTGACTTGAAGATAATATATCACATGACCCAGTAATTTCACTGCCTCTCTCACCCTTCCAACCGGAACACAGCAATGCAAACACTGCTATTTGGCGGTAGGAATTGGTGAAAGAAGGTAGGTGAGAAGTAATAGGTAGAGAAGGGAAGACCTTTATTTGAGGTCATTTTTGTAAAAATATTTACATATATTTATGTTTTAGAAAATAATTCGCACATCACCTCATACAATGACACGTGATTCCGAGATTAGTTGTTTAACACTCGTCTTACGGTCATCAGACAACAAAAGAATTACTGATACTCAAATCTATTTAACTCGCAGACACAAAACAAACACAAATAACATCATATTAATATTTGGTTTGGGTGCGGATTGAACCCACGACCTTTGGCGTACAAGATAGGATCACTACCATCTATCAGTGTTTGTGATTAAGCAAGACATATTTGATATACATACAAACAAACATACATAAATCACGCTTGTGGCCCATCGAAGCAGTAGAGACTATGGATCTCCACTCATATGTTTGTCGCATAGCTCTCTCGCTCCCCTTTCTCGTATTAGTCCTTTCATACACTTTATTCTTGGTGCTTCTAACCTGGTAATTATTTACAACTTGATATATTGTCTTTTAATCGATTTTCATGCCTAAGTATAAAATAATTAAATACATATCATAAAATATGTACAGCACAAGGCTAAGTCCTCCATTTCCAGTGCCTATAAACCGATTGCACAACCAATCGCATAATATGTAAGTATTGTGGAGTCGCGCAGGCGTCTATAATAAAAAAAAAACGAGCAGCTACAGCGGAAAATTGTTGAAGCCTTATCGCGCCATAAAAGGTCTCCAAGTGGAAACTGAGCCGTTGTGCAAAATTAATAATGCATATGGTTAAGTATGATCGATAACTTGCATCAATATATAATCATTTCACCGTCTTATTTCTTATTTTACTGTTTTTGTACATCAAATTCTTTTGAGAATACTATAACGAAAACACGTCTGATGATGGTTAACGACTGACATATATATATTTTTTAAAAAGGACATTTGACAATAGACAGTTTACACGATTGTCAACAGTGTACTCTATTATTTATGTCTATATTCTATTCATTATTTCTATTTTGATATCCAACCTTTATAACACCCCCACTAAATCAAAACATCAAATAAACTAGTTGTCTTATAAACTATATTGCTAGACATACATATATTGCACAATTCTCAACTCAAAGAAATAAGAAACATAATTTTATTTTAAATAAATCATTTTGGCATAATACCAAGTCTTTGCATTAACTCATAGCGTTTTAGTCCAGACAATCCTTTAGTAAGCAAATCCGCAGGCATATCAGAAGTTGACAAATATTTAGTCTCAACTTTATTGTTGCTAATTACCTCTCTGATAAAATTGTATCTTATATCAATATGTTTTGAACGCTTAATGGTTGCTTGCCATCTTCAATGCACTCTGGTTATCATTATTCAAAACAATCTTATTGCAATTACCTATCAATTGACATTCTAAATTCTGTAAATATAAAGCTTCTATACATGCTTCTGACAAAGCCATGTACTCTGTCTCACAACTACTGAGAGCAACCGTTTTTTGCTTTTTGCTCTCCCAAGAAATAGCAGATCCAGATCTCATAAAACATAAACCTGTATATGAACGTCTATCAATGGCATTGCTTACCCAGTCTGCATCTACAAAGCCAACCAGCTCTGCTTCTTCTTTGGAATATCTTAAGCAATAGTTCTTAGTTTTTAACAAATATTTGAGGTAACTAACTGCATAAGCAATGTCTGGTCTTGTCAAGACAGCTAAGTACATTAGACTGCCGATTAATCTCTGAGAAGGTAAGTTATTATTACACTCTTTCGGTTTCTCAATATTCAATTGACATTCTATGGGTGTGTTTGCCAAATTACTGTCAGTCATGTTAAATTTACTTGCTATCTGTTCAATATAATTCCGTTGATCTATTGTAATAACATTTTTACTTATATTAATCCTCTGCTTAACTTGTCCCAAATCTTTAATCTTGAACTTTTGACTCAATGCTTCTATCAGGGATATAGTTTCTAACTCATTATTTGAGAAAATTATAAAATCATCAACATAAATGCCAACAATAGTTTTCTTATTGTTATTATGACTTTTTACAAAAACACAAGGTTCAAGTTCACATCTACTGTAACCTGAATTGCGCAATGTTTCGTCTACTCTTTGATACCAAGCCAAGGATGATTGTTTTAAGCCATAAACAGCCTTGTTTAACTTCAATACTTTATTTGGCTCTTTATTAGGAAAACCTTCTGGCAAGTACATAAATATGCTCTCTTTCAAATAACCATTAAGAAAGGCTGTTGTGACATCTAAGTGAGTATATCATATCTAACTGCACACTTAAGGAAAAAAATAAACGCAAGTTTGAGTTCCTAATCACTGGTGAAAAGGTTTCATCATAGTCCACACCAGCCCTCTACGTGAAACCTTTCGCCACTAGTCTGGCACGATGTCGCACGTTATTGTCACAATCTATTTTCTTTTTTAGGACCCATTTACACTGCACTACACTAGCACTATCTGGAGCATCGAATATCTCCCAAACTTGGTTATCGTCGAATGACTGCAGCTCTTCTGCCATCGCCTGTAGCCATTGTTGTCTCTCAGGACCGCTGATAGCCTCCGCATAAGTCAGTTCATTATCTCCTATAGAACTTATATTTGCAAATGCGTATTTTTCTGGTCTTTTCCTTAGCCTTTTCTTTGGTTCTTCATTTGTCTGAGGTACATTATTTGCTTCTTCTTCTTGCTCTGTCCTGTTACTCTCTTCTTTTTCTTCATGGAAGGAATTATCTAGGATTTCTGAGTATTCACATTCACTAGAACTGGAACTTGATTGATTATGAGGAACTTCTGTCTTCACCGCAGATTCCTCCAACAATTTTCCCACTGAATCTGTGGTCTCCACTACTGGAAGAGTTACAGCTTCTGCATTTCTCGGCTTCTCCATAATCACAACATCTCTACTTGTAGTCACATTTCTTTTGACGGGATCACAAATTCTGTAACCTTTGATATTTCCGCTGAAACCAACCAGTATATGCAAGTTTGATTTTTTATCCCACTTTGTTCTTTCTTCTTTAGGTACGTGTACCATAACTTGGCTTCCAAATATACGTATATGCTGTAAATCTGGTTTCCTCTTGGTCCACATCTCATTGGGAGTCTTTTCAATACCTGAAGCTACTGATCAGTTTGAACGATGAGAGAAGCAGTAAAATTACTATGTAATGTGATATAATATCTTCAAGTCGCAAGGTTGGTCGCGTTAGTGATATCCTTGTGATATTACGAACGTCTAGAGGCAGTGACGCTTTTGACTTGACGTTTGGCGTCACGCAGACTGTATGCTTGTATAATAATATAGTAAAACAAAAATACACGAATGTAATGTTATATAGTTAAAGCAGAACAGCACTGGCCCCTAAACCAGGTGTCGTAGCAGAAGTGGTACCGAAACGGACAGATGGCGGTACATCTACGGTATCCAGCGTAGCTCAAATTTAACAGCTAGGGGGCAAGATAAGCAGCATTCTTGTTGCAAAGCTAGTTTATGCGAATGCCACCACGCCTGTCGAGCGCGGCAATTATGGGTATATTCCCCGTTTCTTAGGGAAGCCTATGCTACTTAGTATAGTATAAATAGAAAACTACCGGGCTGGCCTCCCTAAGCAAAAGTGAATTTAGCCCATGATTGCCGCGCTGGGCAAGCGTGTTGGCAATTGCAGAGCGCAGCTTTAACATTGAGCCACATTGTATCGGCTGGTTATACCGCCACCTGTCAGTTCCGGTACCTAAGGCGCCTTTTATGACACCTGGTACAGAGGGAGGTACTATTCTACACAGCCGGTATCACACGACACTTATACTATATTGCTATACTATAAAATAATATGTTTTGATGCACATTGAACACCTGTCCAATTTATTTGATGATGTAATCATGTTAATGTGTTAAATTTAACAGAAAACATGTATTATACAATGTAGTCAGGTCGCATCACATTTACCGACTAAAGCTTGAAACAAATCAACTATATAATATATTAAAAAAAAATGATTTTGGATTGAGGCTATCCTTCTCCATTAAACTACTACTAGGGAACATGAGCGTGTTAGATTATATCACCGCAGCTAAACACACTCGTTTCTTTTTTTATTTTAGTAGATAATGTATGAGACCTAAGATCATGATGTTGTTGAATTTTATTAACTAAAGTAGACCTTCAAGATCGTTTGCATTGGCACCTCAATCTCGCCTATTTCTACCGGCAAACAGTAGTGTTTGCATTGTTGTGTTCGGTTTGGAGGGTGAGAGAGGCAGTGAAATTACTTGTTAATGTGACATTATATCTTCAAGCCAAAGGTTAGCAATGCGCTAGTGATATCCACGTGATATCACGAGCGTCTATAGGCTGCTGTGACGCTTACCATCACGCGGACTGTACACTTATTCTTTGACTTGGTATAAGAAAATAAAATAAAGATTCATTTTCAATAAAGATTAAGAATTCCCAAGGCTGGCAACACACTAGTGATATATTTGCGATGACACAAGCGTCTATAGGCTGCGGTCCGCTTGATGATAACCGTGTCATCAAGCGGACCGTATACTTCTTTGCTGACTCCATAATATAAAAAAATACATATATAATCTACATATTATTCATGAATTCAGAATGGTAATGGGAATAAAAAATAAATTCATGGACCGATTTTAAAATTTCTTCCATTAATGGAAAGGTTTTCATTATCAGATATTCCCTCGGTCCCAGATATCATAAGGGGCGATTAGGGTAATAGAACCGACAGATGGCGGTATATCCATCCGACACAGTGTAGCTTAAATACATTGGGCGGGGATAGGCAGCAGCATAACCGACACAAAAGCTGCTCTCTGTGATTGCCAACACTTTTGCCTAGCGTAGCAATTAAACCAAACTTCATCTAATTCCTTGACATTATTCCGAAATAAGTCACTTAAAGCTTTTGTTACAAACATCAGACAATAGAGAAATCACAAATATAACAGTTAAATTCATACATTGAGTACCCAGCCACAGAACAAATACAAATATTATCATATAAATATTTGTCCTGGTTGGGGATCGAACCTACGACCTTTAGCGCACAAGGTAGGTTCACTACAATCTGCGCACTCGGGTCAGCCGCAATTCTTACCAATAATATAAACTCTAAATGTATTAGATAATGGATATGTGTTTATAAGTCATTGACGCAGGAACCTCTGGACAGCTCTGGGTTGACATAGACTAGACACGTAGCACAGGGATAATTGTTAATCTGGAGTAACACAGGCTACTTTTTATCCCGAAAATATGTGCGATAGATCTGGTTAAAAACTTTCTCTATGGCGTCGGCATCGACTTTTTGCACAGGTTTAATTGTCAGGAAATAGATAATATTACTTATCTATTACCTGACAATTAAAGATGATATTACGAACATCAGGCAACAGAGGACTCACAAATATACTATTTATATACATATAATCAATACTCAGACACAGAACAAACTAAGTTATCATCTTATAAATATTTGTCCTGGGCGGGGATCGAAAGCACGACGTTTAGCGCACAAGACAGGATTACTACCTTCTGCGTCATCGGGCCCGTCGAAAATCTGCCGATTATTACGGGAAAAAGTCTGTCGGAAGCGACTGACTTCTTCCCGTAATAATAAGAGATCCTGAGGGATAGGATATAAACAGCGGGAAGCTAGTTGATTTTGTATATTAAGGTTTCTGTGATGACTTTATTCATTTAAATCCTTAATTCTGAAATTCACTTCTACCGGGTAACAACTTTATTAGGTATTCCTGTCATGTTTCTACCTAAAGAAAACAAACTGAAATACACAAATACCGCCATATATCCGACCGCGCGGAAGTGACTAGTTTCATAACGATGTTGTTGCTAACCAAAATATGTAGGTAAGTCGACTTATTTTAATATCAGTTTACGCGTTGTGTAATGAACATAAAATGCCTGTGTCGAATCGACGCATTTTCCATAGACGGTGGCGCCGCCACCATGGTCGTGATAGAGAAATGAACTAAACTTTGACATTAATGACAATTTGAGAATAACCTTTTGTTTAGGAAGACAAAATATTTTTACAGTCTGCGCCACACACGTTACATTCATTATATTAAAAAAACAATTAAAAATACAGATTACATTCTTAATATTAAATTAAGAAATAAAACCAAACGAAGCCGACGCAGGTTGGATGGATGGATTCTAATAATACCTACCATTAGGTGTTATTGGAGCCAATATCACCATCAGTTTTACTTGCAGATTCGTTTTTGATGGCTCGCGTAGTGAACCTGTTATAAACTTAACTGAAATTGTAATTAGAAATTCTATACTCATAGCTTTTTTTTTAAAAACTTGACCAAGTTATTTAAAAATCAACTCGGCTTAAATCAAAAGATGTTTTCGATCAATCCAGAAATCGACATAATTACTAGAGGTAGAACTCATACAAATGTCGTCTGCATTGGTACCGCACTCTCACCTATTTCTACCGCTAAATAGCAGTTGTTGTTTTCCGGTTTGCACGACGAGAAGTGTTAAAATTAATCAGTAATGTGATATAATATCTTCAAATCACAAGGCGGCCTATGTCACAAGGATATCACAAGCGTTGCTACACTAGTGATATCCTTGTGATATAGGTTGCTATATTTGTCAACCTGGTTTTAAAAAAATGGATTAATTTACAGAAAAGCCTTAAACAGCAAATGTATGGAAAATTCCCTCCCATGCGAGTCGTTTCTCCGTCGTTGTGGGTCTTATCGAGTGGTTTACGAGATTTGTTATGGCGTAGTATCGGCGAACGCAATAAACTATTGCAAAACCCGCCTGTAATTTCAACGGGGAATTACTACTTGTAAAATTCTAATAAAAGCCCATAGATTGTGAACGTTCGTATGGAATCTTGTAAAAATTATAAAAAGAAATACACCACGATTTTGTTTTAATTAAAAGAAACAATTTTAGGTAATGTGTTTGATTACGGTTGCTTTGAGGTACCGGCGGAGTAGTACCTCCTCCTGTTCCAGGTGTCGACTGAGGTTATGGAACTGGCAGATGGCTATATCCAGCCGAAACAGGGCGGAGATGGAGCAGCAGCATCCCCGTCGCGAAAGTTGCGTTTTGCGAATGGCAACACACTTGCCCAACGCGGCAATTATGAGCACAATTCTCCCTTTCTTGGGGAGGCCTATGTCCTGCTGTGAATTTACGATGGCTGATATGATGATGATAGTTAATAAATACCAGACAGCACAGCAGATAAGGCTTACCGATAAATAAATTTAAAATATGTTAAGAGTAAGCCATTTGTAAAGTACGAGTATATTATAGTGTTAATAAGCTGTATTGTGTTTGTTTGAACAAGATAATTTCAAAAATCGGTCCGATTTGAAAAAAAAAATTATTTTTGGATAGTCTATTTATAAAAATACGTCGCGGGCACAGCTAGTTAATGATAAACTGCCTGAGATTCAATTGCTGTATCCACTAGCTGTAAAACAAATAACTCGGTGTTAACGGTACCTTGATCATCACTAGATTTTCTTGCAGGTACCATTCTGGAGGCCCGAGTAATGAACTTGCAGTAAACTTAGTTTTAAGACCTGTCTGATGCCGGTAGACTAGTTTAAGGTAGGCCTAATTTACAAATGTTACATGACTCTTGATCTCGTAGGGACATCAGCAATACAAATATAATACAGTACTTGCTCTGATGGTGATATTATTAATAATGGAGCATATGTTGTCTTACTGTGTTGGCTATTTTTAGTTACAGTAGAGTACCTCACTCTGTACCCTGTGTCGTATGAGGCGACTGAGGTACCGGAACCGACAAATGGCGGTATATCCATCCGAAACAGCGCAGCTCAAATGCTGCATGGCTGGAATGGACAGCAGCATTCCCGACGCGAAGTTACGCGCTGCGGATGCCATCGCGACTGCTCAGCGAGTCAATCATGGGCAATGTTCAGCACATCAAAGCCAAAGATACCACAGGCTCTATAATTTAAAATTTGTTAATTTTCCAAAAGTTGATTATGCCTCAATTTATGTAATTTCTAGAGGTGGACCTTATACATAGATCGTCTGAGTTGGTGCCGCACTCTGACCTATTTCTATCGCCAAAAAGCAGTATTCGCATTACTGTGTTCCGCTTTAATGGAAGAGAAAGGCAATAACATTACTTGGTAATGTGACTTTATATCTTTAAGTCAAAGGTTAGCAACGCGCTGGTGATATCCTGCTGATATTCCAAGCGTCTACAGGCTGCTGTGACGATTACTATCTCGGACTGTAGGTTTGTTCGTCGACTTGGTGTAAGAAAATAAAATAAGGAAAAGCTATTTACCTGGGCATCCTGGCCTTCCGAAGTACATACACAATCGTGTATCAAACGAACAAGTATGAAAGACCCTCACCGAACTGTCAATGCAATAAAACACAAATACATATAGGTATATATCGACTTTATTTCAATAGACAATAAATTCTACTAATTAAAATTAATTTTATTGTTCAAGTGAATCTCTAATAAATAACATTTTTGATAGGACCAACTCCGCTTAAATCTAGCTTTGTGACTTACTTGCTAAATAATAGATTGCTCGCGTTCACAACTCAGATGAAATCATTAACACAATAAAAACATTGAGCCAATATATGTACAAAGATAAAAAAAATAAAACAAATAAATGCTCTGTAAATCATTTATATAAGTCATGTAAGTGCCGTAAATATGGGTAACTTTGTCTCACGATTGGTAACTTTGGCTAATCACTAAAAAACGTTGTAATGTTCTATTAAAACTGTCCGGAATATGTACATAATTCGAGGTAAATTTGAGTATAATTGCGTTTTATTGAGCCAAAGTTAACCCCTACTAGGTAAAGTAACCCGCATTTACTGTACAT